>JAZGTI010009083.1:0-19298 GCA_036877585.1 Botia kubotai | reverse complement strand
GAATAGCCTTAAGTAAAACAGCCTTCTAACTTCTTGTTTGGGTTGCCAAATGCGGACACTAACTCTGTCCTTTATCAAGAGCTCTCGATTTATTTCAGAGCCGCTTACAACTGCCTCCATGCAAATCTGCACAAGCAGCTGAACGCGGTCCCATCAGCCCCTGCGGCTAAGAGTTTGTAAGGATGTGGTGGCACAGGGGCTGACCGAGGTTTCACACAGCGTGCTGCACATGCTGATACTGCAAATCACAGGACTGCGTGGCATGTTTAAGCTTGCTGTCAGTCTCACAGCAGGCCATTTCATGGCAGCAGACACTGCTGGGAGACTAATGCTGCTGGGACACTGCAGCATTCTGACTAATTAGGCAGCGACATGGCTCAGCCAATTGGAAAATAAGAAGGTGCTCCGTGGCCAACGGGTCTATTAGGAGATGGCTGGATAAGCAAGGAGCTAAATTAAGGCAAAATGAGAGAATCAGAAGACAGAGACAAACAGACAGACAGGCAGACAGACAGACAGATGGATAGATAGAAATAGGGCAAATCCATAAAGAACACATCCGTTTTATAGCCATAAACTGGAGTGTATTTACTTGCCCTCTTATTATTTGCTTCCTGATTACCTGCCAGTGATGAGAAGGAAGAGGGTGAGAATGACGAGAAGAGAGAAGCCCCCCACTGTGGCTGTAACAATCACTAACACCTGGCCCTGATCAGCTGCTTCCTCTGAGTCTTACACAATGAGAGAAAGAAAGAGAGAGAGAGAGAGAGAGAAAGTTACTTTTGCCATTACTTTTGCCATGTGATTGGTCGGTGATTGGGGTCATGTAACACTGGCGTTCACGTAAGGACTACAAATCAGATCCATCTTCCTAAAAGCCTCATTTACAGATAAATACACTCTTTAATGTCAGTAAAGAGAGGTGGGTGGAGAAAAGGTGGGTATTTACCATAGATTCTGCACACTAAGATAACCCAAAGAGCAGCTGAATTATATGACAGCTAAAATCACAGAGTACTTTAGGTGATTCACAATGAACAGAAAATGTTCCTGTTGAATATTTGTTTAAAACCCAACTCACGTAAAAGATGTGATATGACCACAATCACAGAAAATTGGACATAACTACACCGTTTAAGGATAACGGCTATTCAAATGAGACTTTTTTTTGTAAAAGGCTTACTCTCATCTCCAGTGGCAAACTCAAACTTGGGGCTGTAACTGCTGTAGCCGGCAAGGGTACGAGCACGCACATGGAACACGTATACAGTTGAGGGCTTTAGTCCTGTGACTATCACACTTGGAGATTTAGTACGTGTAGATGAGTAACTTAGCTGTTCCTGTTCCTAAGAGGAGAGAGAGAGAGAAAGAGAGAGAGAGAGAGAAAATAGACATTTTTTATTTGACATACTGTTCACTGATTGACTGACATACTGTAAGAAAAAAGGTTGTGATTTACCTTTTCATAATATTTTATCTCGTAGTCCAGGATGGCAGCATGTGGCTGTTCAGTTTCCTGCCAGGAGAGGGAGATACTGGTTTGAGATGTCCAGTCTTTTCTCACCACACCTACAAGAGATGGTCCTAAGAAGCAAAGAAAAATTAGTTAGTGATGGTGAAATGAGGAATTATGAAGCAATTAGACTTTAAATTTAAGTGTATTAAACTAAGTTCATTACTGTAATTTTTGTGAACATGGTTCACTTTACTGCCATCTAGAGCTTATAAAGATACATTGCACCTATAAAGAAGCTGTGTGTGGTTTTCACACTGCGTGTAAATTTTTAATTCTACCCTATAGAAACAGTCCCATCATTTTCAGCTGATCAAAGCTTTGGACGTTGTTTTTATGACATAACAAAAAGTTCTGATACAGTACCTTAAATTAAGATTTTGTTGTGTGGAAGTGTCACAGCTTTGGTCATCAACATCACTACAACTAATTAACTCTAATTAGATAATGGAAATCATTGTTCAGTCAGATGAAAGAACACAAGAAAATCCATTAAGGACCTGCGTCTAAGGCTTTTTACAAATTAGTGCAATTAGTGAAGCCTATAAGCCTCTCCTGTTAAGACGAAGGTATGTAAACATGCAAACAAAAATTCACATCAACAATCATATATACCAAGAGAAACTCTTATACAGTATGCTAAAACAGATGCCATTATGCATCTCTGTGTCCCTCTCACCTCGACGACTAAAGTGTCGCCCACAGGTAGGTGGAGCTGATCTCTAATTGAATCCTGGAGCAGATTAAAGTAGTGGGTGAATGGCATTAGCTAGTCTGATTGAATTTCTCCAAGGTAAATATTCACACAGAAAGCCCACGGAGGCTGTCTGTGTGGTAATCACTACCTCTGTCAAAGTAATCAATCTCTCACTGTTAAAACAGCTGGGAATATATAAGGGGTGGACAGGGAACAGAGGGATTGTAGGCATGAATAAACTTGGATTAAAAAACAGCCCAGAATTTATATCTGCCCATCACAACCCAAAGAGAATATGCAGATAAAAAATAATGCAAATAAACTATTGCTATATATCAGTTTTATCTGTACTGTAATGTGTTAAACAGTGGCTTTACATTGAAGATTTTTTTTACATACATAAAACTGTTAACATTTAGCTATGTTCAGCCCCTAGCAGCAGGAAAGATGCAGACCGGTGCAAGAGAAACAGCATGACCAGCAGCAGAGAGAAAAGTATTGCACAAGGAGCTGCTGAACAGTATTACATTTTACCATCTAGTCCACAAATCAACCAGCCCACCAGTAAAACTCCTGGTGCTCCCTGTAGCCAGTCCATTGTGGTTGTTGGTAATGATGTGCAATACTACATATTTTTAAAAATGACTTGTCAGTGGGATGCCTAAATAACTGTTCAACAAATCACTCTTAAAGGAAGCCCTGTATAATTAGATTACTTTTGGGTTACCCTGATCCTGATTAGCTAAGCATTACTGCTTTGGAAACCAGCTAACATATAAAGTTGTACACTCGTAGAGGTATGCTGAAAAAACATGAGTCATAATATATGACTAAAATGTCCATCTTAATGTGCTATATAAAGCTATAGCTACAGTATAATAGTGCTTTAAGGTGCATTATAGGGAATTTTATATGTTTTACCATGCAAACAGTCTAACAGCAAAAACACAGATTGTTGTCAAAAAAATAGTTAAGCAACTCGGTTAAAAATAAGAATGAGAAAGAAAATCTGTCAACCTCAAGTTAACTGACTAGATGGTTGTTAGACAACAAGTTGAACATCTTTGTTACACAACTCTGCTAGGTAAGCTAAAAAAGGTGTAGAGAAGCTGAGATAGAGAGAGAATTTAGGCAGAACTAACAGAAAACAGCAGAGAGCAGGAATCATTGATGTCCAGTATTTGGCAGCACTGCCTAAGGCCCTCTGAGATAACAGTAAAAGTGGTTTGAAGGGAATAAAGAGAATGAGACACCAGTTTTGCAAAGGTTACAACCTATGACACCATCTCCCCTTCTGTCTGTCTCTCTCTATAGCCATAAGGGCTTTATCTAAATGTATGATGCTGAGTTACCTCAGCCTATCTTCCATCCACTACAGTATGTCTCTACAAATTTGCTCTGTGGAGATATATTGGAACGATGTTTGATGGGACCCCTGTGTTGTTTGTCTGACTTGACTCAGTGCAGAGGAAGACACTATCCTCTGAAACTCTCTCATGAGAGACAGCTCATCTTTTATTGAGAGGGGATGGCTGGCGCAGCCTGTGACATCTGACTACTTTAGACACGGGTGCGGAGACATGTAGGTTTGCACAGAAATATGGAAGACAGAATGACAGTATGGAACAGGTGGCACCTTAATAAATGATGAAGAATCATCATGTCCCTATTTACAGAGCTAGAGATTGATTTCAGAATGGAGGAGTGTACTGGAATAGAGGGCCAGCATGAGAGTCCTATTCTGATTCTGAGAGTGCCTGACCTTTGTTCTTGCTGTCATGCAGTGAAAGCGCAAGGTTATGGCATGTGGATAAACCTAGGTGTGTCACTAAAATCAAATGATGACATACAAGTTTAAAAAACAATCCGAGCAGAGAGTTAGTTTAGTGTAAGTTCTGTAATCAGCAGAGGCCTAGGAACAATCTAGTGGGAAGGACACATTATAAACCCTATAATCTTGGCTCATAAATATTATTAGATGATGTAGCAGTAGTCCTTGCTGAAAGGCAGGTAAGTGGGTGCTGACCATAGTAGTTACTAAAGTGACCAAGTAGTTGCCACTTTCCTTTTAACTAGTTCTGTTTCTTCATCTGCCTGTGCGAATGTCATAACACACTGTCTTGTGCAATTAGCTGGCAATTAGCCTGTGCTTAAATAAAATGAACACAAAGCATCAACAATAGTGGGCAGTGTCAGACCGGCGGACGTGCAGAAACATGCTTTTGTAAAGACAGAAAAATGCTAATGCAAAGTCATTACGCTGAACTAACCTGCATTTGAATTTTAATTAGCCGTCCTGCTCCGCTGAAGGAGGTCCTCACACCCAAATCATTCCAGCAATCATATCACACTGAGGGAAGCAATCACTAAAGCTAGATTAAGGATAATTGGATGGTGCTTGTTTTTTGGAGGGTACATTTTTACTTAGCATTCTCTCAAAGAGAGGTTACTGAAATAACTTTCAAGTGGAATGTGCAGCACTTTAAAAAAAAGTGTCACATATAGTCACACACAGTCAACACAGAACCACAAAAACGTTCCTGATTTTTCGATGTGGCACTGGAGGGGACATGCAAATGGAAACAGTCCTTCTGCATTTTTAGGGACTTCAAAAGATTTTTTAAATGCACGAAAGGGAGTGAGGGAAATAAAGAGCTCCTTTAATGCACATCTCCCATTGCTGTGTGGCAGCTTTCATCCACCTCTCCTAGTGTTATATACAAGATTAAACTAGAAATACATCGCTATAGCTACTATAATCTTCTCCTCTAAGTGTATTTTATACAGTCCTGTTAGAAAAACTCATCTGAGTGCTAAACCCGAGTTCCCTCCCACACTTAAGCATTAGAAATGTTTTGCATGTTGTCGTGATTGGGGTTGTGGCACAGCGGTTAAAAACCTGTTGAGCTGTTGTGCTCATGCGGGACAGGCAAGTTGTCGTTTTTGATCACATTCTACCTCTCGCACGCCAACACGATACTTTAGAATAAAAAGCCTGAAAATAAATTTGTTGAGATATCTCCTCAACAAAAAAACTTTAACAATAATAATGGTTGTGGAACTTTCCTGTATTTGAGATGAATATCATCTAGGTCCCTTAATACTAGGGCCTGTTTCTTTATAGCAAACAAGATCAAGTATATGATATTTGCTACTGTAAAATCTACTGTACTGTACTATACTGTATTGTTACCATGTAAAAGTTTTCAATTTAATTTTCATTTAATTAAATGATATTTAATTATTTAATTATTTAATTATTATTGGTGACTAATGACTTTATAATATTTTTAAATGACTTTATATGTGCTTGATGTAATGCTATACATGTAGTCTACAACATAATACAAAAATGGACACTACTGTAATTTAACAACATGAAGTGAAGTTTATCATCTATTCCGTTATAATCTCTCTGTACTACCCATGTTTATGTTGTTAAGCGTGGTTGCTAAGGGTGCTGCGCAGTGATACACAGAATTGTTGGGTGAAGCGGTCATAGCTGTGTTTAATTGTGAATAAAGCACAACTATTGACCAGAATCAAGGACTGGACTAGCAGTTGGACTAACAGTTTTATAATATGTACAAAAGGTATTTCTTGTGCTCACTGTTCATTTTGTGTTAAACCTGTAGAGTATGTTGTGTACAGCAGATGCTTGTCTAACCTTTATTCTTCAAATTTTGTCTATTTATTCTAATTTATACACTGGATAGTGACATTTGTTGTAGCATATGCGGTGCACTCTGTATACTCTACAGTTTATCTATCTAACCATCTGGGTTAATAAAGTTTTATAGTGTAGAACAGTACTTAAACATGTGCTTTCTGTTAACAGCAGCCGAAGAGAAGGGGGATCTTCTGAGTGTCAGTGAATAAGTGTAGCAGGTGTTCTGACAGAGAAAAGATCTAACAAAACTCTGAGCTTAACAAGACTGCGTTTGATTTGTTCTCAGGAATGAAAACAACTCAAATTTAGATGGAGAGATGAATGATGAGAGACGATGGAGAATTTGTCTAAACATACTCCAAATCATCCACCCCCGCAAGCGGGGCTCTCACAGACACACAAACAGCAGCAATTAACAAGAGAATGAAGCAGCTGCAGTAAATATGCAGTCGGTGTGGTTGAGCTTCAGCAGCACAGAGCGATATGTGTAATTACAAATGCATGCGAAACGCACACACGCTCATTCATTTTTAATGTCTTTGTGCATGGAGGCATGTTTACGGAGTGTTTACAGGGAGTTTATGAGCCTGTGTGTGTGTGTTTGAATGATCTGATAGAAAGACTGAATATAAGCTAGTAAAGTATTTGCTAGTACTTGCTGTAAAGTATTTGTTTTAATTAAACTTTCTTTGTGGTAAAGGCAGTGAGGCATCAGGCCATCAAACACAAGCAGTTTCAGCCGAGGGAAGTTGGGTCATCGTAATCAATACTAATTCACCTTTCATAGTTACTGTGGTAATTAACAAGCTACAGTGAATTAGTGCCTCTGTCTCCTCAAGATTTATCTTTAAGCTGAGTTTACTTTACACCAGCAGTTCCTAATTCGTTTTGTTTTAGGACCTGTATTTTATGTTGCCCATCAATTAGCAATCAAAAACTGTACTGACATTGTTTATTGTAAAACATTGACATGTATAATAGTTACAGACTGCATAATACCAGGAACAATATGCAACATTTTTAGATAAACTGAAAAGAGAAAATACTTTTTTTAGTTTCAAATTGTCTTTAGTTTCTAAATGTCTCTTGAATTTTGATGGTTTTATGCTTCCAGCAGCCAATAATTTAGTGCAGAACATTGCGATTGGCTCAAAACATGTTTATCCATATTGCAAAGCAAACCCGTATTTAAATACCTTGCGTTGTTTGTGATTTTCAAGGATCACATCACACAGCCTGTCCATGCTTCCACCTCTAATTTGGCTAGCATGTACCAAGCGACAGATGAATTTGCACAGAGTTTAATTAGTACAGCTTCACAACAACAAAAGACACCCTTTCAAAACATATACATTTTTTATGTTTTATAATCTGACATCGTGTTTTATAATTTGAGTGCAGTATTATTTATCGTTGCTGCCCGCGATCCTCATTAAAACGATGTGTGAAAAACAATGTGTTTAAAAATCACCAGGGCCAATCAAAATAGCTCAACTTAGCTTCTAAGCCTGTTGTAACAAGCAAGTAAGACATGAAAAGGTCAAGAGAGAGAGAGTTGAGTGATGGAGTAAAAAAAAATTAGATTGTCCCTAGGACTAATTGTTAGTTTTCTGTAAGAAATTCAGCTTGAAGTGCGAATAAAATAGACAATATTCTGTTCTCCACCCCTGTCCAACCAGATCTTAATAACTGCACCTGTATGGGCCATTTTGTGCCAACACATGGCCCCTTGGGAAGTATTTGTACATTCCATATTTTTTCTCTTTGAGCTGTTCCCACTGCAAGGAAAACTAAATAGATAAATAAATAGCAAAATCAGAGAGACAGAAAAACAGAGAAAGAGGTATGTGTGTGGGGGGAGGTAAAACAATGGAATTCTCAATGGAGTTCTCAAATCTGTCTCTTTCTCTGCTCTGAGTAAAGACAGAATAACAAAGATTAGAAGAAAATTGCAGAAGTGTAAATACATTCATGACGCTAGATGCCTAGAGAATAAATACAAAATGCTTGAGAGTTGAGAGCTGAAAACAGTGACTTAAAAAACACTGTTCTCTATATTACAGTAACAGAGGCAAGTTTGCCCTAAGCTACAGCAGAAGCAAAACATAAACAACCCATTTAAATGATCGAGGTAACAGTCTTTTGGCCCATGAGGTATACTGTATATCCTTTCCAGTAAAAAAGGTCTGTGTTGTGAATTACACATCTAAATTACAGAAAGGGCAGATATATTATATTCTTATAACAGTCTTTATGGCCTATTCACACCAAGCATAAATATTTATTGCAGCGATTATTAATAGAAACAATGGCGTATTAATAATCTATTTACCCCATGAACATATACATGTACATAATAGTCATTTGACTATTTTTTAATTTGCCATAAAATCAAAATATACCACTCTTTATTACAATTTTGCATTGTTTATAATAAATTACTTATCTGTTCATGTCATTTTTTTTAATAATGTGCCTTCCTAATCTTTAATCAAAATCTGAAAATGCACTTCCCCTCTGGAGCGACAATCCTTCTTGGAGGATGTCAGTCTGATGGCTTAGGGGAGCCAGAGCTGTTAACCACTTCCTTCCAACAGTCAGGTACTGAACAGGTAATGTTGACAAGCTTTGAAACACCAATGAAACACTGAAACGCTCTGGATCCAATCAATTCCCAGTGGAAAAAACAAGCTATGCCTCTTAAAGACAAAACCAAGCTGCTTTTGTCTTAGCACACATGAAGCACTCAAATGAAGTTCACATGGTGCACAAGAACATCTAAAACATTCCCTGTGCCATTTTAAGACAATCTCACTTCTGATGGTGAAACCAGGAAGACAAAATCGTTATGATGTATGACAGGAGTAATCTGGGCTCATTAAATTTATAATTGCATATTAATATGCAATTTTGTAAATGATATCAGCACACCAGCAAACAAATCTTCATTCTAATTTTAAACAGATAATCACCATTTCACTCTTATATGGTCTATGCTATTTTCCTGAATTGTGCTCCGGGAAATGGTGCATCCTTCACGCATCATCTTAAATTCACAAAGATAAACATAAGTAGAAAGACTGAGCAAGAGCGCAAGAGAGAGAGCAAAAGACAGATGGCACCAAAATTGCAACAGTTCTTGCCTATCTATTCTTCTATTCATTGACAATGCCCAGCACATATAAATTAGCATTCCAACATCCAAACAATATGTGTGCAATCACCAGCAGCCTGTCACTCACTCACAGACACACAGTGCAGTTAGCTCTCCATTATAAAGCCCTTCAGGGGAGCATGAAAGCTCAGCTCGGTCCTGAGAGCTTTCAGTGCTGCCGTAGGGGTCAGAAGTCTGAATGTCTGTCTCTAAGTTCTTTGGCACACAGTCTGTCAAAATGGAGACAGTCACCCTCCCGTTTCCCCTTGCCCACTTTCCTTGTATCTCTCCATCTCTGTTTATCCCTGGGGGACAGTGTAGTGTCAGTCTGTGTGTCTGCCCCTGCTCAGCTAGGCTATGGATGTTCTGGCCTCAGAGACATTTTTTCAGGAAAATCTGTCCCTCTTTCTATTCCACATATACTAAAATGCATATACTTTCATTTAGTCATTACACTGGTGTAACTGGTAAACCCATAAACATACATACAGTAAACATACATAAACACACACATGGACAGCCGGATTCTCCTTCTCTTATCTTCTCTGCTGCTGGTCTGAGGTGCTCCCAGCCTCTCAGCTCTGTCTAAAACTGACATTGAAAGGCTCCATCGAGGCAACTGTGGCTAAAAGCCCCCAAAGCAAACTGGAATGTACTATTAAATAAATGACAAAAGGCTCAGGGATGAGGGTCTTCGGTCAGTACTCAGGGGCCATATTGTCTCAGTGAGAACAGCGTGAGCAGTGCAGTCCTGTAAATATCATGCATTTTAAAATGCCATTAGATCAAATGTTGTGGTTTTCAGTGCTTATGTGTTATATTTGAGTTATTTTACATGCTATATGCTAGTGAACTACAAATCACTGACCAAATTCACTTGTAGCAGATGAACACGTTTTAAATGGACTAAAAATACTGGTGACTCATCTTGCACTAAACACTTTAGTTCCAATTAAATGCTCTCTGGAATGACAATGTGCCTCCTTCTAACACCACTAACATGTCATGGTTTATTTCTGTGATGCAACTAAAATTTATTGACCATATAAAGACAAAAGTGGGAAAGGAGTCCTTCAATATGCCTCAACCAAACTTTATGATTTAATAGAACATATGTTAACACAAGAAAGAAAACTGAGCTAGTTAAGCAAATTTTCTAGAGTAATTTTTTAAGTGTGATTTGGCCAGCTAGTTTAATATCAGAGATTCGCATTTTATTAGTATCAATTAATTAATCAATTAATAGTCTCATTGGTGAAACACAAAGGTTGAATTATTTAAGATTTTTACACATTTTTCATCATGAGAAAAGCCTTTTATTGAAAAGTCTCTATATTTTAGTGCAACTGACATTTTTATTCCAAAGCATCTGAGAGCAGGACTTTCATCAATATAAAAGACGCTGCCTGGAATTGATTTCGTCTGAAATTCTATGGATAGGAATCCAAGTAAAGAAAGATGAGATGATAAAATGGAGAGAATACAAATACAGAGGAACAATTACACAAAGGCAGTAGTAATATAATAAGTACTGTAATAATTTCCTATATTTACAGAGCCTACAGACCTGTTACAGTGCCAATATGTACTATATTAGACTATTGCTTTTCTAGCAAAATTAGAGTAAGCAGGGTTAGCACACATACACTATCACCCTTAACAATGTCACACTATCAGAATCCTAAGATGTTTGGCAGCATCTGAAATACAATATATGACCAATATTGATTTATTCAGCAAAAAAAATTCTATAGGTACTACAGTTTTTAGTACTGTGTTAATATGCTTCTTCAAACAATGTAAGAAGCTTTCAGATTATTTTGGTCATTTAAGATAATGGCTAATATTAAAGCTTACACGGTTTAACGGCATGTATGGCATTATGCAATGATATATGGTGTAATGATTTGGGGAAAAATACAACTACTCTGTGGGAATGCAATATATCAGCATCTCAGAAAGCAAGCTGCAGCACTTACACTGTTTCCGAGAATAAACCTGTTTAAAACCCACACAGGTGGCAGAAAAGGCTGTGTGAGTAAATGTATATAAATGTTGAAGAGGACTCAAAGGACTTGCCTGTACCTACTGGACTTACCAATGTGTCTGCCTGCCAATGTGTCAGTGTACGTGTTCACATAGATATGCATGCATCTTGTGCCCAAGTACAGTATGTGTCAATGTGTGTTTAATAATTTGAAATGTACACAGGAATATATAACATTCCTGGAGGAATGTCTCCAGGAATGTTATAAACGCACATACCTAAAACATGGATTCCGTAAAGTGACTGCAGTACAGTAATTTTGTTTAGCATCAAAAGGATTTTTAGTAGTAATAGTTTAATTATTGTATTGAATTGTTATGTACAGTTAAACTACATGTGTTCCTGTTGGCAGAATGCTGGAAGAATTCTCATCAGCGACAGGTAGACAGCTTATACATAAGGTATGTTTATGTGATGACTGGCAGGACAGAATGATCAGTCTCCTCCTGAACTTACGATTTAAACTTCATTTTACACGTCCCTGCATAGTCCAGACTTCTACATTGGGGAAGAAGAATTTGACTAGAAAATGCTCTCTTTAGGTTGACATGTCTTTAGCAGTGCATAAATAATAAAACCAGCCTGACATCTTTTCTGGACAGATGGGAGAAGTTTTATCTTTGACTTCACCAAAATTTCAAAATTAAAAATTATTAGTGTTTTGAGATGTACTGCAAAACTTTCACAAAATAATGTGCTTGGTGGTACATGGGCTAAAATGTTCAGTAAAGTTAATAATTTTCTAATACATCATTCCATCCACCTTGACTCAGGGTTTTACAGAGTCAAGCAAGACCTGCTAGCCCCAATGTTGCGGCATTTTACGGTTTACAGTGAATTACTGCACTGTGTGACCAAAAAATGCATTGACAACCTCAACCATATCTTAACACGTTCACATTTCTGTATAGTTGCATCAGCTTTAAGCCCCTATTGGTTGATCTTACTTAAAGCTGCAGTGCGTCATTCAACAGAATTGCAAAAATGAAAACTGTTTTCAGATAGGTTTCCCAAACACTCCCACACTTGCATTTGTTTGGAAGTATGGTTACAGGTAGTCTGGTTTAAATTCATGCTATCGGCTGAGTTTAACCAATATTAAGGCTTTGGAACAAATTATCACGCCAAGTGGCAAATAAATGATTCCAAATTATTATTTTCTTAGAACTCACTAAGATCATTTTGCATTTAATCATCTGTAAAGCTGACAAGCAGAAATAGTCCAAATACTTTGTATAATTTGTGAAATTGTGTTAGCTTTCATTATTACAAATACCACTTCTAAGTGTGTCTGAAAAAGTGTCTTTTGGGTCTACTGTTCAATTTTACAGCTTTTTTAAAGGGCTAGATCAGTATGAGTATGAGTGATTCTGTTCCTAAATGCTCCTCATGAACTACTGATTAATGACCAGACTCACATTCCCTCATAACCCAGTATATATCAGTTCTAAATTACATGTTAACAGTAGGTACAGTAATTACAGTACCTGTATGTACAGCACTTCATTTTAACAACCTTTGGCGCTTCACTAGTGCTTGGAAGCCAATACTAAAAACCAAAATCATTAAAATCTAGCTCAGTGAAGCAAAGCCACAGTAAAATTTGTAATACAGCATGCCTTCCCCTCTTGTGGCCATTTAACCCTAAATTAAATGTTAATGGAAGTCAGGAATTGAGAGGAATAAACCTTGGTTGAGATGGGCTCTCTAGAGAACCCTACAGGGTGATGATGGAGCAAGGGTCCATGAACCCTCAGGTTTTCCCAACCACGTAATCAGAAGCAGTGAACCTTTAATGAACAGAGAAAGCTTGAGGAGTGCAGGCGATGTTGCCATGCAGAGGGGACAAGCAAAAGAATCTAAGTGTAAGTAAGGAGATCTAAAAAACCTTAATCGTGAACCCTTAATGCCTCTCGGGTACGTTCATATTACATCAGAAATATGAGCGGAGGCCAAAAGAGGTCCTCAAGCCCTTTATGATAATATATATATGAGATTTCCATGTGAGAACCACAACTGGTTAGTGGAACAGCCTTGACTGAATTGGATACAACTGAATTTGGATACAACTTTCCTGTACTTTTTCTGACAGCTTAATATGCAAAGACAACTACAAGTAAGTCAACTACAAGACTTTAATTTCCCTGAAAATGTGTAGACATAGAGGTCTTGTTTGAACATACAGTAGCAATAATAGTTATGAGGTTAACACCATACATTTTAAAGTACAGCATAAGTTGCTAAATACTTTTTGGGGCAATTGTATCTCAAGACTGCTCTGACTTTTTCCTAGATGCTATATATACATATTGCACAGCTGCTATTTTTTCTATGCTGTCTCTCTCTGCCTCTCCCTCTCTCTCCACAGGTGGTAGATTGAGGGCTTGGTGGAAGGGTGTAAAGCTCTTCACTGTGATTAGAGCTCATGAAGCAGACTGATCATATCAATCTCTCTGCCTAACTGCTAGGGATGCTGATTAGCTCTGCTGTCTTTATGAAGAATAGGATGACCCCACAAAATTTAAAATCGCCTGGTCGAAGTGTCACTTATGACCTTCTTAAACTTCATAAAACAATAATTGAATGTACTGTAGCTTTACTTCATGTTACAAATTATATTTCACATAGTTTGCTTGAGGAAAAAATTAAGATAACCCAAAGACACTTGACTCGCTGTGGTTTTTCGAAACATTAACCAATGAAATTGAAGCAAAATCCAGCCAATGAAAGTCAGCCCTGGATCATTAGTCAGAGTATAGAAAATGGGCACACAGAGAGAAATTGATAAATACAGTGAAAATAAGTCTTGAGTCTAGAGAACTGTCCTGTGGTGCCTTGGGCAGATTCTAATAATGAAGTTTGGCCATATCTGCGGATATTGCCAACAGGCAGAGCAGCCAGACAGAGAGAGGCTTTTAGATAAAGCCTCTATTAGTGTGAAACTGAGCTTAGGCCAAGAGACATCTCGCATTTGATGTGCCGAGACAATGCCTCACTAGGATGAAATGAAATTTGCAGTTATCATCATTATCATGATGAACGATGAGAGTCTGGCCAGTGTAGTAATAGTTATGAACAGCCTGTGCCAAAGGGTTTTTTTGTGGACTGGAAAAGGAGGTATCATGCTAGTGTCTCTATAGCTCTGAAGATAAAGCAATTGAAGCTACAATGGGAGATGCTTTGGTGAGTGGTTCTGAGCCTGTTTGAAAGAAACACAGGGCTTGAATTAAGCATGCGAGAACATTGTGAAAATTATTTTTAAGCAGGGACAGTGTGTACCTCCTCAGAGTAGAATTCTGTGGGAGTTAGCAGGTGTGAAATGGAAACCTACACTGTGGTAAAGTAAAAAAAAAACTGTCCAAGTGAAAGCTCAGCTGTACAGTGAGAATATACGCCTACATTTTTATTTTAGCGGCTTTTAGCATTTTTATAACTTATTTTAAATAACTTTAGGTCAGCTTGGACCCCAGGACCTTGCTGAAAGCCACTACTGTAGCTTAAACAGATGATGCTTGTTTGTTGCAACAACAAACACTCAAGGCTGTTTTATCCATGTCTATGTTGGTTATGGCCCTCCACCCACGTAGACACATGCTTGAATGACAATGAAAGCTGACCTGACAACTTTGCAGACAAAAAAAAAGATTCATAGTTCTATTATTGACTGAAGTCAATGTTCAAACATCTCACTATAGCAATACTCACCAGCCTGCTCTGTGCTGACGGTGATATTAGCAAGCTGTCTCGTGGATCTTCCCATTCCTGACACTCCATTCAAAGCCTCAATCTGGAATGTGTAGTTGGCATGCGCCACAAAGTCTTGCACCACCACAGAGGTGCTCGTGAGACCAACAGGTTTTGGTACAAAGCGTATGTTGCTGTTGCATGGCTCACAGGAGTTCCCATCAGTCGCGCATCGAAGACACAAAACATTATAAGTTATATCCTTCCGACCACCTGTGTCACTGGGTGGAGTCCATTCCAAAAAGAGGGCGGTCTCGTTAATGTTAAAGACCAAGTTTCGAGGAGGAGAGGGAGGTCCTGTAAAGAGAGACAACTTATTGTTTAGCAACCATAATAATTATTCTAACAGGAATCTGTTTGTGAGAGAAAAAACGCTGATTTGGGAGAAAAAATAATACATTTTTAAAAATTTGCCTCTCTCAAATATAGTAGCCAACTTAAGTATTTACTAATGAATGCTGCTAATGTTTAAAAAATCACATGGGAGTGGTTGCTGTATATTTTTTCCTCTCCCTGGTTCAGCTGATACAAATGTCTTTGCTCTAGTACCTTAATTCTGCTTCCTATAGAATGCCAGTTCAGAGACAGATACCGGGAAGTCTGCGTTTATCTGCTGTTTCCCAGACTCCGCTAATGATGATAATGAGAATATGTCCTAGACATGATTATCATAGTTAATGATAATTGCACCCACTCGTGAATAACAAGGAAGTAATTATTCCTCCTCTCCTATTTTTAATGCAGATTGCTGCTGGTGTTGAAAAGATTGAGTTTTGGTGAATAATTTGAGTAAGAACGATAGGGGGCAGAAGAAGGGACAGGGAAGTTAATAATGAAGCATAGGACTAAAATAACATCAACTCTTAGTGATAGAATCGGAGTGGGAGGCCTATCAAGAAAATGTGACAATATATTTCACTCCAATATCAAAAGAGAAAAATATAAAAATTATATTTTGCATTGACAATATAAACACAATCAATATCATAATACAGTATTTTTTTGTATTACAGCAACACTTTTGTTACAGTGTCACTGTTAAATGTACTTACCACAGTATTCATAATTACATGTGAATGACCCTAAAACAAATCCTAACCCTAACCTTACAATACTACATTATTATTTAATATATTCAGCACTGAAATGTATAATTACACTGTAGAAAAATCATCTTAAAGTAATGTGTACCAAATACAGCAATATGGTTTTAAAATCAAATGTGTTAATCACAACTATGATCTAATTTTTGTTATACAATTTAATTTATTATATAAATATGTTATATATTATTTTCATTTTGTGGTAATGAAAATATGAAAATGATACAGTGGGCTTAATTTTCATGAAAATATGCAAACCATCTTAATGGTTCTAAAATATGCTTCTTTTTTGATACAAAAATAAACTCTATAAAATATGACTGACATCTTAATTTTTTATCTAGGAGAATAACCCAGAAAGAATAATAATTAGAAGCAGGTGTAAATGGGAATATTAGGGAAGAGAGTGATAAACAAGCTTAACGCTTTGAGAAAAGGCAACAGAGAGCAGAGGCTGACTAACGTGTGCAGGCCATGGTGGGAGGGTCCTTGCTGGTTCTGTAGTAGCCCTTCTCGCAGTGACACAGTGAAGAGCCCTCTGTGTGGCTAGAACTGTGCGGGGGACACTTTGAACATTTGATGTTTCCGGCAAAGGCTTTGTAGAACCCGGGTCTGCAGGCTGTGAAGAAAAAATTTAGGAGAAATGTTAAGGCTGTCTATTCCAGCATTTCGTAATAATACTAACAGATTTCTATCACTTAACTAGCAATTCTGATCTGGGCAAATGCTTTACATTTTTTCTACCTCTGCTGGTCTCCATGGAATTGACAGCTTAAGAGTTACATTAAAAGCCTCTCTCTCTCTCTCTCTCTCTCTCTTTCCAGTGTGCAGGCTAACTTATTTGATCTTCGTTATGCTCCAAACCATAGTTGCTCCTAAACACTTCTTGTCTCTAGCTTAGACTCCACACTGAAAGACTTGCCAAGACCCTAGAGATCAGCCAGGCGAGACTGAGTTAAGTGGTACACACACAAGAACTCACACACACATACATTGAAAAAGTAGGATAGCAGATCTCCCTCTCTTTCTCTCTCTTCCACACATGCACACACTAGTTTTACTCTTATTTAAATTTGCTTCTCGAGAGGTTTGTAATTCTCTACAGCCCCAACATTACAGGTATTGATCTGTTTCTCTCTGACTCCAGACACCCTCTCCAGTAACAGGACCATTTCCAGAAAGCTACAGAGCTTCCCCAGTGGCCTTTCTGCCTCATTGTGATGCAGAGAAACAACTTCTGTGTGCAAGACCTCGGCAAGCATCTGTTTAAATCAGTATAGGCATCTGGAAGCATTCCTAGTAAGAAAATCAACTCCAATCTATGAATCATCGATGTGGGCTCTCACTTTAATTTACATCTGTTCTATGCAGAGAGTCAACTTTTGTTTATGTAAACAACAAGGAATATATTATGAAAGCATAGATGTGAGGAACAGTCAAACAAATGGGTCACCAATCAAGGCTGAAAACAATTCAGAACAATTCAATAACTGTATCTTTCAAGATTTACAAGATTAAGTCAACGTGAAATGCCATTTGCAGCACATTTTATCTCTGTAATGTAGGGCGGGTCTTGATTTTGCAGGTCTTGGAAATTGATCGGATTATGAAAAGTGGGCGTTACATACCAGAATGGACACAGGTCACTGAAGGGGAGGGTTTTGTAATGTCACCCGTAAAGAAAAGTTGTGTCAGAGGTGAAGCAATTTATTACATTACAAAAATAAAAATTAAGAGAACAAATTAATTGAAATGTATTTTTATTTTTATAAATGCATTAACAAACCATGTACAATAAGATCAAGAACATAATAAATAAAATATAAAAAGGTAAATTTTGATTAGAATTTTATTTCAATAATAATCATATACAGTACAATTACACATTATAAATGACCACTAGTATAGCTACAGCATTACCAATATTATGACTGTTTGTGCTTTTGCAAAGCCTCTAGTTGCTCTAATTAGGCCAAGAGAAGAAGAAGAGAAAGTGGATCTGCCCTCATGAAGTGAAGACCAGTGATACCAAGAACGGTACGATTCTGCAGCATTTACCTTTCCCCAGAGGATCCACAGGCAGCCATGCTGCAGAACGGTTCAGCTCTCAATATCAAAGGATGCAAAGCAGGACGAGGCAGCGCTGGAGGCAGGCACGATAACAAAGTGGTCGTTTGGATTGGAGGAAATTAGTTCAATTTTAATTTGCTCACATTGTATAATGACTCCCTGTATGGCTCTTTCAAAGGCTTGTAATTGCACCCAGGGAAAAAATAATCATCGGTGTGAGTGTGGTGGGAAAATAAAAGCAAAAAAACATAAAAACAATACTACATTCACCTTTAATTAAGCTTTATTTTCAGTACTGTTCATCTGCTTTATGGGGTTTTATTTTCTCACATAATTTCTGTTGTTTTTTAACAAATGAGGCTCATCCATATACCGCAGACTTGGTTCAGGTGCAGTTCAGGTGCTAACAGAGTTGTTTAACCTCTGAGAGGTTACTGGATTGAGCAATGACCACCATTCATGTCTATACCTTCTAAAACGGCAATTAAATACGACCCTCTGTGCTAGTTCATGGACTGCGTAATGGCTATGTCAATATGAATATATATTTGTTCCCCTCAGACAGGCATGTATTGAATATCAGCTGACATAACGTCTGAATAGGAAGAAAGAACAGCAGGGAGATGAACAGGAGACTGTAATTTAGGAAATCGATCCAATTCCCTGAAACCGTGATTGAAATTTTTCTAGAAAATTATCGTAGCTTTAGAAAGAAACATCAAGAAAGTTGTTCCTGTTATCTTACTTCAAGATCAGTTTTTGCTTAATTATCTTGCAGTGCCTTCCTGTATCCTTATACTATATGAAGACATTACATTCTGTGATGTGATGAAGGTCTACAGGTCTTCCCAGGTTCACTGTCACACATTCCATTACATTGTGTCATCGGGTATGTTTAACATTTTAAGTAATACCTTGATTGGAAAAGACTGTCTGAGAATGATAAAGTACGATGTGGGAAATAAAAAGAACGCGCATCACGCTAATTGTTTCTATTGAAACAGAGGTTCTGCAGTGATGCGATAACTTTACTAATTGGCAATTGGCTCTTTAACTTAGATTTCATTTCAGTTTCACTTTCCACTGTATAGTAATATGTATGAACTGTCTTGTTGTATCTAAAATCACCATTAGACTTATCTTAGCACAGATGATAGCAACTTAACAATGCTAATACTAGTGACCCTGGCCCTAATGAGGGTTGTTATAGTATAGTCAAAGTCATCTTTCATTCTGCAGCAAGTGAACTTTTGAAACTAAATAATGAGTGGATTAAGCAGCTACTGCAAGCAAGAAAGGA
>JAZGTI010009082.1:0-17513 GCA_036877585.1 Botia kubotai | reverse complement strand
ATTGTGGGTAGCTCAACGGATGTAACACTGCCTCACCCACACACAGACACACACAGACACACACAGACACACACAGACACACACAGACACACACACAGACACACACACAGACACACACAGACACACACACAATCCTCAAACTAGCAGGGTTCATCTCACTGGCTTTCTCTATCCATTAACGATGGACTTAAAGTCCCTGTAGTTCCACACACACACACGCGCGCGCGCGCGCACACACAGGCATAGACACACAAACAATGTTTATGTAAACGAACTCACACACACACAAAAGGGCTTGCGGTTACATGTGGGCTGAAGTGGCGCTTATTAAAAACCACAAACACATGAATGCAGATGACCATAATTAGTGTTTCATCCTTTCTGATGGTTTCATACGTCCATCACTCTCTTAATGAGATGAAAGAGAGAAACAGACACACAGGAGCAAAGACGAGTGACCGGACGACCACCATCAGCTGAGAGAAGCAGATATTATAATTACATCCCGCTGACAATATATTCATTATCCATATAAATATTCATGTTTTAGCTCAGAACATTTTTTTCCAAAGAAACCACCATCTCATTCCAAATATCTAAATTTTGAGGTACGTCCTTCTGCATACATTATACAGGCAGATATATGTTATATATATGCACAGTATGTCTGTTCTGTCAGTTCAGTGCCGCCCACAGACTGCAGACAGAACACGACACACACAAACCGAGCCAGAACTACAGCGGGGAAGAACAGCTGTCACACACCTGTGTGTTTTAAAGAGGGGAGAAGTAGTCCTGCTTCATTTGACTTCTCTTTAACTAAACAATAAAATACTCTTTAAAAACCTCAATGGAACAGAACTCGCACACACACACACTCACCATGTCATCCAGCGCATACCGCAGCAGTCCATGTTCATACAGAAGAAAAAAACGCCTTTGCCATTTCTGAAAGAGAAACACAATCGTGTCATCTCATGACATCAGCACCTGTGATAGAAACTCACACACTACTGATCTGAGATCAGTCTCAGAGGGCCGAAGAAGATTTCTGTCAGTGGCTCATTTTCTATCATTAAATTGTATTCTACTGACTATACTGGTATTATTTCATCCATTTGTTTGATCACTACACAGTAATGTTCACAATTGTTGGCTCTATAGAGTCCATCTATATGCTTCTGTACTCCTACCTACAAGATGACAAAATTCTCAGCTGAAACACACATTTACATTTTACAGTCTTTATGTGCCAAGAAATACTGGACTAAAAATACTGATGACTCATCCTGCACTTCACACATTTTTGACCAATCAAATACTCTCACTCATGCTACCTGCAACCCACCAGCAAGTTGCAAATCATTGCTCAAGGCTGTGACATAATTTCATGGTGTTCAGTGTGTATTTGGGGTTATTTTTGTCATCGTTCTGTCTTGTTTGTCAATCTGTGACTTCCTGTTCACTGTGGAATTGTTTCCCATCCCACAAACTCCCAGTGCTGCTGATTCTCACGAGTTCAGCCTGAGACCGATTGAGAATGAGTCAGCGACTCCACTGCCCCCTCACACACACACTCACACACACTCACACACAACACACACTCACACTACACTCACACACTCACACACTTACACACACAACACACACTCACACACTCACACTACACTCACACACACAACACACACTACACACTCACACACACTTACACACACTTACACACACTTACACACACTTACACACACTTACACACACTTACACACACACTCACACACAACACAAACAACACACACTACACACACTACACACACTACACTCACACACAACACTCACACACACACCACACACACTCACACACAACACACACTACACTCACACACAACACACACAACACACACTACACACACTACACTCACACACAACACTCACACACACACCACACACACTCACAGAGCAGCGATTGATTATCTGCACGTATCTGTCTTACACATAGACTTCACTCTGTCTATAGCTGCCACTTTAATCTTGTTTCTTGTATGTTAATCTTGTATGTAAATATTCCAATATTGCGTTTAAATAATTTTATAAAGAGTTTGGAGAGTTGAATTTAATACATGCAAGAACTTTCAGGCCACACTCTAGCATGAGTCTAAAAATAGTTTTTTAATCTGCCGAGTAAAAAGTGCAGCAAGGCACTTTCCTCCACGTTCACTGGAGTGTGTATTGTTAGGTTTTCTTCATCATTACAGAGCAGGTGAGAGCTACGAACCCGTGATCGCTGGACAGGATTGTCAAAGTTTGTTCCTTCAGGTGCCAAAAGCAGCCATCCACCATACACAGGTTTGGCCTGAAACACAGAACAGCCACACAGTTAAACCTCAATAAAACTGACCAGCTCCAGACTGCAGGTCTGTGGAGCACACACAGTCCATTAACTGACCATCTGATGAAAATCACACACACAACTGTACAGCTGCAGAAAAACAATACAACTGTACATTAATATTTCACCACGTCTCAAAGGTATCAAGGTATCTCTGAGGACGAGGAACTAATAACTAGATTTGCAAACATTTGCCCGGTTAGTGACATTAAATTCTGGAAAAATAATGAGAGCTTTGTTTGATGCATTCAGAAGCATTTACATATTTTTGGCTGTTTTCAGAATCTTTTGAATAATCTGTTTTCACGCTTGGACAAACAGACGTTCTGATTGCATCAGAGAAAGAATTTTAACATGAAAACATTGAGCTGCGGCAGCTGAAACATGTGACTCTGCCGTGACTCCACAACAAAATACAGAAGAATAGATCTGTGATATTACAGTCACTGAATCATCAGAACGAAAGAGCAGAGGAACATCTTACTGCTCAGAGCTTGACTGCACGGAAAAGAACCATTTCATTTCATGTATCATCTGAAATCAAATATAAACAGCACCGCTCAGAAGAAACATGATGAGATCTGACTTCTGAGATGTTCACAAACCTGAGCACAATCTGAAACACAGCTGAGATCTTATCAAATCTCTCAGGAGAACAATCAAAATGTGAAAGTTTCATTCTCGATGTGATCTCACTGCTAGCTGAGAAACAACAGAGATCTGATCAGGATCTGATTTCTTTGCTAAGGGACAATCGCTGTTCTCCTGCAACCTTCTGCATCAATCTGCTTCTCCAGCAAACGCAAATCTAGTTTCTCCTGAACTCCTGCTAATGGGAACAACTGTGCTCTGGGAAATCACTCTGTCTCTACAGCTCTGATGAGAGAGAGACAGACAGACAGACAGACTGACAGAGAGGGGGGGGGGGTAATCCAGGCCAGATTTTCCTCTTCAGTAGTTAAACTCTGTTTTGTTTGTTTTCATAGCCCCCCTTTCTCTCTCACAACAGCAGAACTGAGCTCTGACTGTCTCCCTGTTTTGTGTGTGTGTGTGTGTGTTCAGGGATATTAGCATGACAGAAGCACTGACATACAGTGTAGCATGAACAACTCAAAAAAATCTGAAAAAATATTTTCACATATAACTGAAAGATGACACAACAATAAATTGGTGCATGGCAGAAATTTCATGGCAAAGCTTGCCACCATGATGCTAGGTTGTTTTGTGTTTTGTGGTTGCTATGTGTGTTGCTAGGTGATTTCTTACTGGCCCTAGTCAAAAACCCACCACCACTGATGGAGTCGGATGGATTGGAAACATAAAACAGCAGGTTTTAAGGAGGTTTGTTCACATGAGTTAATAGTACTAGAAATATTCTCTTAAAATGTGTCTGTGATTAAAATCTCCCGCCTCGTTTATCAGAGCTTATAGTCATACGTTTACCTTCATGATGAGACACTAATATCACGCATCTCAATCTGACAGGTTTCACATTTCACATACTAACTGCGGCGACAGGTGATGATGTCACACATGACATCATCCAGCCCACACGAAATCTACCTGCACAGAACTGAACAGTTCTTAACATCTTACTGCCCTTGTAGGTCAGTTATCATACACTTTACTTCTGATGTCAGTAAGAGTTTAGAAATCACAGCAGATTCATTCTGCATGAAGCTTTTGCACTTTTCTCTGGATTTCTTCTCCATATCTAAAGATATAATCACTCACTCGTCTTCATTTAAACACACACTCATCCAGCTCTCCTGCTATTCATTGTTTCATCATTTTACTCTTTGATAATGATCCAACCAATACAGTCAGAAACCCGACAGACTGCAGCCACATCAGCTTTAATAAACGGTCAGGATACAGTTGGAGTGTTCTGGAAACCCCCTGCGGGTGGCCGTACAGTAAAAGAGTTGAGGAGCTGAAATCATCACAGCCCGAAATAGAGAAGTTCTTATACGAGTGGAATTTTGGGTCTATTATTCACTGCCTAATATATCCTGTGAAACCACATCAACTGCTCCAGCAATGGGTGATCTTTAAGAAAGGGTGAGTTCTCCTGAAGTAACCTGGTGGATCATGTCTGTTGGGGTTCGAACCTACAACCTTTCACCAGCCCAGATCTTTAACCACTCAACACCATCCAAAACATACAAGCCAATCTGTATATGCCAAAAACCTCTAACTTTATACGTTTATTTATGAAAGTTTTAGATCTACTGGAGTAACCTGAGGAGTCTCAAGGTCACGACAGCCACGGTAGTGCTTTGACTCTTTAACCTTTCTATAACCTGCCCAGACCTTTAATCACAAAGACGTGCCCAAAACCAGAACACAGGTTCACAAACTAAAAACAACAATGTCGACAGCAGAGTGGCACGTCACTTGACCTTCAATGTCTCTGGTGACTCAATTAATCATTCAAATGACTAATTAGTTAATTAACCAACACTGTCACCAAAACTGATTTACAGTACATTACAGTTTCACTGATGCTGGAGGTACTCGATGAAGGTCACAATGACGAATCAATCTATGTTGAGTTCAAACCCACAATCGTTTAAGCTACCAGTACAGCTCTTTAACCACTACACAACACCAACACTACAGCAAAGCACAGGTTTCTAACTATGGACAAGCTCGTGCAGTTATCATAGCTGCTGTTTTAACTTACAAACATGCTTCACTTTTGAAAAAGGCGCCGTGACAGCACCGCTGCACGGTGACGTCATTACCCGGAGCTGGATCAGAACATGATTGCAATATTACATGCCAACATATTCATAACACACTACAGAGAGTACACTGACGGTATCGGAGACATTGAGGTATCAGACAGAGCTGGTTAGCGGGTTAGTTATGAGTTGTTGACGATCTGTTTACCTGTGTGAGGTCGTCATCACTCAGCAGGTGCGCGTCTCGCGCTTTGAAGCAGTTCTGGCACTTGCTCTTGTTGAAAATATTCGCCTGGAATTTGCGGCAGGCGTTTTCTTTCTGTGCCATGAGTGCGTGTCTGTGTGTCCGTCACTCCGCGCTTCAGTCCGTGATCCGTTTCCACGTTATTTTACAAACTGCGCAATATTTCCAGCGGAGAGTCCTCCCCCGCGCGCTGCAGTCCGGCCGCTGGTCCGAACCATCACAAACTCACTCCAACCATCAGTTCTTCATGCACAACAATCACCTGACACCACCCACAATACGGCGGTAATAATATTAACAAAAACAATAATAATAATCACACGCAATGAATTAATGTAGACAAAAGTGCTTACACAATGTCTTCCAGTTGTGACAGTTAAGCTTTAGTTAAAGATTATTACACGATATTAAAGACGGCATAAACATTGCGCAACTCCAGTGTAAATAACTGCCCCTAAATCGACAGGGGTTCAGCCTGCCCCACGCTGTCCATCCCCGGGTGCTCTCCGCTGTCGGTCCGAGCTCTCCTGGATTGATTTCCGAGGGGGGTTCAGTTCGGGACCCTTCCGCGTTCACGATCCATGCGCGTCCCCGCTCCCCGCAGGCAGACGGACGCGCGCTGATGCGTTACAGTGCGAGTTTCCACAATAAAACGAGAAACTTGTGCAAACACTGAAAGTGAAGACAGGATGTGTGTTTACTTTTCACTAGCTCACAGCGTCCGATGAAGCTTTCAGCGATGCATGAACACAAGTGCACCGAAACTCCATCATGTGCTTTAACGAAGGTTTTCTGGGGAGTTTCCGGTCCAAAGAAGCGTTGTTGCGAGTCCGGATGGGCTGCGTGGGTCCGTTTCCCACGATCACAGCTGATCACACGGGTCCGCGCACGCACACACACACATGCACACACACTCCCGACGCGGAGGAATGAGAAGGCGGGGCACCGTCTAACGGGCATACGTCACAGCCAATTAGCAGCAGGAACACGCCTATCTTTCTGTAGTTAGAGTACGTCTATAGCCAATCATGACGCAGATCATTTTGGTGAATAACAAGTTTCAAGGTAGGTGGACTGTGCACGGTGTAAACAGAAGTTGTTTCAACGCAAATGCAGCATTTTATGTCTATTGAAACCGCCTGTAAGTGGCTTCCATTTCGCTTTAAAACGAAACCTGTCAAGCATAATTCATGAGTTTTGCCGTGTAATCCTGGACAAGTTCCCTTGTAACGCCCCCAGACAGTGACCAATCCCACCCGAGCGGCTCTCCAGCGCCCCCGAGAGGCGGTGTGACGTCAGCGCCCGGATTGTTTGAGAATCCATCTCGTATGCTTTGCTGCTTTAATAGTTTCAAAGACTCCACAAATCCTCCATTCATAAAAACATGTCAAATAATATTGAAATAAATGTCTGCTGGTTCTATTGTAGAGACGTTTTATTGTGTTTAATAAACATCTCACGACATCTCATATTATGACATATCAATATATGAATAGTTTTTTAATTGTGCAATAAGAAAAAAAACTGATCTCTTTGTAACACAAAACTTTATTCTGTTGTTTATAAAAGGAAATGAGGGTAAAATGTACATTATTCTGTCATTGTGTAAGCAGCTTTTAATAAAAAATCTGACAATATTAATATACCTCATGAATCTGACGCAGTCACTTGAACCTTTTTCCTGATGTTTTTAAAGTGCCTTAACAAAATTAACAGATAAAAAACTGGTTTTCTATCATTTATCATAATGTCATTGGGCAATCTTTTTCCATAAATCAATTCCACAAAAAGAGATAAAATATTACATGTCTATAGTTTTTGATACAATAAACAAAACTCTGTGTGTGTTATGTGTTAATAACACTGATTATCACGTCTGAGAAGAAATGTGTGTTTGCTCTTTCATCATGCAGCAAAAGTCCACAGAAGAGCAGAAGTCCTTCAGGTTCTGTTGATGGAGGGCGAGTCGTTTATCTCCTCTCTCTCCCTCTCTTCATTCACCAGCGGTTCTCTGTCTGTCTGAGAAGAACTTTGAGCTGTTGACCTCTTAGTCGTCTTGTTCAGAGTGCTCCCCTATAGACACACAGCACATTCAATAATAATTCATAACCGGCATGTCAAAGTCAAATATTGTCCATAACTCCTCACTTCTATTCAAATTTAGTTAAATGTTTCCAAAAATAACCTCTGCCATTCAGAGTACTGTTGACTCAAAACAGTTACTGTCACTGTCCAATGACAAGTGTTCAAAGACCAAGAGGTTTCAATAATATCTGTGTTGTTTATTTTTAGGTGTTGAAAGATTAATAAGAGGTGAATCAAGGGTTTCGAATTGGTTTCTGAAATGATAAATCTCAAGGATGAGTCTCTGAAGAGTCTCTCAACTCCTGCTTCTACTTACTGAATGTTCTATGTAACTATTCACAGTTCTGCTGGGTTCATGCTGTTGCTATGGTTACCCATCGATCATGGGTAGTTCAGAGAGCAGTGTGGAGGTGTGTGTGCTTTACCTGTCTGTAGTCAATGATGTTGAGGATGCTGGAGGTTATGATACAGCTGATGGTGTTGGCCAGCATGAAGATCATCATATACTGCCATCTCCACACAGGGATCTTAACATCACTGCGCACACACACACACACACACACACAGTCAGTTTCACAGCACAGCAAACACATCGTCATCTGCTCAGTTTATGTAATCTGTCAGTCTATCTTTACTATAACAATGTGGGGGAATGATAAGATTTTAAACCAATACCAATAAGATAATATTGCAATTCTTCATGTTTCGAGTTTAGTTATTAAAAACTGTGATATTGAAGACTGTACATTTTGGTTAACAAGGAGTAACTGAGTGGGTGTTGATCTAATGTTACAGTATTTTATACTGTACTTTACACAGATGTGCTGTGAATGATAGTCAAGCTCCTTTTCCCAGAAATAATCATGTTTGTACATTTGTACATGAGCTGTACACTTTTCCTAATATATTAATGCCTGATATGAAAATATTGATAAAGTATCAAGAGATAAAAACAGAACTGAATAATAACCATAGTCACATACTACTGTATCCTCATGGCACCATGTTTAACATGGTAATACCATAGCATATTCTGCTAATAACATGCCATCTGAATGGGTGTGCAGTAAAGGTCACCTGGATTTGGTGCCCAGAATCTGACCCACCACCAGGTTAGAGATTCCGATACCAATCATCTGTACTGATGTGGCCAAACCCATTGCAGTGCCCAGGGTGGCCTGAGGAACCACCAGGGGAATAGAAGGCCACATACTCGCCTACAACACACACATAACATAGACAGGCTGTTAGTCAAGCAGAGTACAGGCGTGTAACAAACATGTTTACAGGTCTTTTGTTTTGCTTTTTAATATATTTTATTGTTTTGTTCGTTTGTTTTCTTTGTTATCCGAATCTTCTTTATGAAGAGAGTTTGATTTGAATTTACATTTATGCCGTACAGTTAAAGTAATCTTTAATGAGTGTATATGTTTCTGTGTGTGAGAGTGTGTGTGTGACACTCACAGCAGCGAATGAATAAGTGATGCCCAGCCAGATGGTTGATATAAGAGGAGGGACAAATGTGAAGGCCAGAAGACCGAACACAGGCAGCGTCAACACTGCACACAACACCGCAAACACTCCACGCAGACCCACGTAATCCTGCAGTCAACAAACAACCAATCACTGAACACACCTGCAGTCAACAGACAACCAATCACTGAACACACCTACAGTCAACCAATGACTGAACACACCTACAGTCAACCAATGACTGAAAACACCTACAGTCAACCAATGACTGAACACACCTACAGTCAACCAATGACTGAACACACCTACAGTCAACCAATGACTGAACACACCTACAGTCAACCAATGACTGAAAACACCTACAGTCAACGAATAACCAATAACACATTCATATACATTCATGCTGATGTCGATGGTAATATCATGGTGGTATCTATGATATTGACTGATAATGACTGATTATCATATTCATCTATCATGGTATTTACATGGTACATCCAAGAAATAATGTAAAAGCAAACGTTTCTAAAAGTGTAATCCAGCAAAAAAGGCTGTGTCTCGAATCCTCGTGTGCTTTCAGTAAACAGCATATCTAGCATCAGAGAAACATTCAATAGTTCATAGCTCAGCTGTACAGAGTGATACAATAGACCAATTTAAAAAAAATCATAACATTAATTGTTGCAATAAATAATACAAAAACAGAAAAAAAAAATTCTTTTATAACACAGATTATAACACTTCATTTATCGCTTTATGCCTGTGTGTGTGTGTGTCTCTATTATCTGCTTGTGTATGTGTGAGAGTTCGGTGTGTGTGTTGTACTCACAATAAGTATTCCCACAGAAGCAGACAGCACCAGCGAGCTGTCATACACTGCACCAGCGATGTATGCTGCTTCCTTCTGACTGTACCCACTGTATTTATCCTGAATAAACTTGCTGCAAACACACACACACACCATCAGCTGCACTACAAACACACATCCAGTGCTCTGATCTGATACTGTACCTGGCATCAGCGATGAAGGGAAAGATCCCGTTATAAAAGAACATGATGGTTAGAACCAGCAGCCAGTATCTGAGAGACAGACGCTTCACATCCTGAACCCTCTACACACACAAAACACACGCAAAACACACGCAAAACACACGCAATCATCAGCAACTCTGTCATAATAACAATGACAGTATCTACAAAACACAGTTTAGATGGAGTCCGTATGTTGAAGGCAGGGTGGGCCATTTCAGAGAGGCACAAACAGCCTTCAGCTGTAAGAAGCATAAGAACCCGGCCTTTCCAAATGTTTTAGACCACTTTACTTACTGTCAGGATGTGAGGAGACTTTTAACCAGCATAAAAGACAATGTTTCAATAAAAACAAAACATTTTCCTGCCTTCAAGCTTTTGGGGCTGAATAAACTGCAGACGTTTATAACTTCAAGACTGTCTGGGAGATATTATTGTTTTGCAAAGTAAGGGTTGTATGTCATTCAGTTCATTCTTTCTTTAAGTCTCACCACTCTGCGTGACTCCTCCTCAATCACTCCATCCAGACCCAGTTGCTTCATGCCCATCTTATCCAGCACACTGACGCTTACAGCTGACAGGAACCCAAGAACACACAGAAACGTGCCTGTACACACACAACATGAGTGACAGTCACACACCTATAAATCAGTGGTGTGTGTGTGTGTGTGTGTGTGTGTGTGTATGTGTCTCTCACCCCCCCACAGTGTCCACTGCATTCCGTACTGAGACTCAAATCTCTCAGTGAAGAAAAAATTAAGAACGGATCCCAAGCGGGAAAACGCCAGAGTGAGTCCAAAAGCCAGCGCGAGCTCCTTCCCCCGGAACCAGAACGCTGTGATGCGATTCTGAACAACTGAGCAGAGAGAGAAGCGTCTCATCATTGTATATTTATCATTGATGGATTTTTGCAGGTGCTCCAACACAAATCAGTGATGTTAAGTGAGAACATCTGATGTCATACTGGTGAGGGATCCATTTCCAGAACCAAACAGAAGTCGTCCAGTCAGCATGAGAGGCAACAGGTACTCTGTGCCTTTAAAATGAGACCCCAGCGCAAAGATGGCAGACCCCAACACAGTCAGAAATGAGAACAGAAACACGCCAACTGCAGGAGAGAAAGATCCAAACACACTCAGACTTCTCTAAAAAACATCTCTAAAATTATGATTTTTAAACAGCTCATTAAAGTAAAATTGTGCTTTGATTTTTCAGATTCAAACTTACAGCGATTTCCCAACTTATCAATGAGAAAGCCCGCCATGATCACTACCGCTGCATTCCTGAGGGAACACCATCAAGCTCATTGAAAAGGTCACGAAGAAGCTCTACAGTTATTCAGCTCTGGTTGGGTGAGACTGTGTCTTACGTCCAGGCGTAGATGGCGTAAAGCAGATTGTATTCCTGAGGTGTCATTCCCAAACCCTCCACACACATTCCTGTGCCATTACCAGTGATGTTACCCAACGTCCCGTTCACACACGTCAAATTCTGCAGGAAATAACAGTCAGATATTGACACACTCATCTGTGCATTTACAAACTTACTTTATTGAGCCTGTTCTCCAAACACAAGATATTCATGTGCAGGAAATGCTGTTATTATTAAATCATAAATCATAAATCAAGTGATGTCAGAGTGATGTCAGAGTGATGTCAGAGGTCAGTAAAGTACACCTCACCCCCTGAAACTGCTCCTGCAGGACACTGGGAATATCAAAGCAGAAATAAGAGCCAAATGTCAGCATACAGTTGAAAAACAACACCACAAACCGGTAGTAAGCTGCAAATAAACATCACACACACACAAGAGTTAGTCATCATTTGTACCAGGTTACCTTTTATCACCAGAGAAAACTATGGATCTGTTCAGAAATATAATATTAATAGTTGAGGAATGAAACGGAAACATATGTTTAACATGAAATAAATCAGAGTTGCCACTGATTCAACTGGATCGTCTTAGGAGTGAATTAGAATAGGAGTGAAATTCCTGAAAAAGCATCATTATTTTACCTCGTTCTGCTGCTTTGGCCATCTCGACTCGAGAGAAATCTCCGCAGTCTACAAATAACACAATCTAGTCGACTTCTCTTTTGTTTATGTGACCCAGTGAGCAGTTCTTCAGAACGCAGCTTCTGCCGATCTGTACATCATCATGATGAAAACAATGAAGACTTCAAACCCTGCAGCAGTCGATCCAAGTGTTCTATTGAACGACAGTTTTCCGCTCTGAGCGTTACGTCATCTTCCTGCGGTCATGTGATAAAGGCACGTGACGAGGTTTTTCTCTGCGCTGACTCCGCGCTTAGTGATGATTGGCCAATCGTGTCACTCGTTTCAAAAGAGCTGAGCTGGAAGAATCGTTATTATCTGATGAGCCTTAAAAATCAAGAAAATACGAGATAAGATTATTTAATTACGTTCTTTAAACAAAACCCATTTACGTCTCATCATATGTTTAGACAAAGCTGTTATTTATAAAACACATGTTTACACAGTGACAATAGATGTCCTCTGACATCGTACTTGTGTACATTCGCAGTCTGGCAACAATGTAACAGTGTAACAATGTAAGTTCAACTTCAATACAATAATACGATTATCACACAGTAGATGTGTACTTAAAATATGATTATAGCATTTATTAGAGCTGTGATTATTGTGAGTTACACACCAGTTATTTAAGGGTATGTCAGATTTAAAGAGGGCACACACGTGGGAAATATCCGACTCAGAGAATGAGAGTGATGAAATAAAAGCATCCAGCGGTCAGGACACGCGTGCGTCACTGTGTGCTGCCCGGACGGGGCGCAGCGGCGGCGGCGTCCGTGAGGACTCAGTGAAGAGCCCTGGACGGAGGAGGACACCCGAGGAGATCCAGCAGGACCAAGAGAGGAGAAACACTGCTCGAGAGAAAAAGAGAGAAGAAAAGAGGAGACGCCAAGAGGAGAAACTGCAGCAGCAACAGAGGAGAAGAGAGACAGCAGAGAGACTGAATCTGCTGAAACCTGAAAACCTCATCAAGAGTCTAACGATTCACATTCATGCATGTAAGACAGCTCTCTCTCTCTCTCTCTCTGTCTCTCCCTCTCTCTCTCTCTGTCTGTCTGTTTGGTTTAGTGAAGTGTGTTAACTGCTGCTGTATGTTCAGTGTTGTTACAGAATGCAGGCTGTGATGTGTTGATCAGGACTATAGATGGTTTAGTGTGGAGGAACCACATTGAAGATCAGGGTCTTCACAACAGCATCAGATGGACACGACCGGTTCTTCAGGTGATCTGAACTCACTTCAACAGAAGCTTAGCAAGAATGGACAGGTCATGTGAGGAGTCATGTATCAAAAACATGCATGTGCTGACCATCCCTCATATTTACAAGCGTGTTTATTGGTGTGTGTGGTTGTATGCGGCAGGCTGAGGAAGAGGATGGACATGGAGATGTTGAAGAAGATCAGGTTCTGATGGTCATCTCCCATGATGAGTTTAACCACGCAGTGATGTCACATAAGAGAGGCACCAGTCAGCTGGTCAGTCATAAAACACTCGTCCTGATTGGTTTACTGCATTTTGTTGTCTTGTAGTGGAATGTTTTTATTTTCTCAGGCTCCCATTGGTGAAGTGAATGAGGGGGCGGGGTCACTGCTCCAGCATCTCTCTGAGTACTTGACCAGATCTGCTGGGAAAGTTGTCACAATTCTAGTGATTAATCACCACCAAAGGTCTATAAACTAACTTCACAAAGTCAGTTTATAATAATGCTAAATAATCAATGATCATGTCAGTCAGAGTTATTGATTAGATGACTGTGAGTTCATTTGTGTGTGTTTACAGAGCAGGATCTTGGAATGAAGATGATGTCGATTCTTACCTTTATCATCAGAATTTGGACACAGAGGAGGTCAGATTCTAACTCTCGTGTTATCAGGATTTATTTTGTTACTGGACAGCTGCAGTCATGTGACTATCATCTTTTTCTGGGAGGAGCAGCTGTTGGTTCATCTCCAGTTTCACTGGAATGTGGCTGTTTACTTCCTGTTTGGCTGGGAGGAAGTTACTGATCATGTGATCGCTGTTACCAAAGCTTTATCCAAGAGACCCTATAAGTAAGTTTTACCTCCAGAGTTCTTCATTGAGCAAACAGTATTAAAATTCAGCAGTAACTTACCCATTGATATGATTGATTTTTATTTGTTGTGTATGTTCTCAGAGCAGTGTGTGGTGACCCTGAGCTGGGCTTCTGCACAGATGCCTCATGGTCAGGAGGTGTGCACGTGGAGAAAGATGGACATGGCCTCGCTCAGGTGTGGACACGGCAGATTCAGCAGTTAAACCGCGTCAGTGCACCCACAGCCAAAGCAGTGACAACCACCTACCCCTCACCTTCCCTTCTCCTGCAGGTAATGTGTGTTTAAAGCACTATACTGTACATCAGAGATCTCCAGTGAGGTCCACAGACCTGCAGAGTTCAAGCAGCTAATCAAGGTCTTTAAGACTGCTAGAAACATTCAGACAGGTGTGTTGAAGTTAATAAACTGAAGGTCCCCTGCTGTACATCTCTGTTTGCTTACTCGTATTGTGTCCCAACAGGCTTATGAAGAGCTGTCGTCTGAGGAGGAGAAACGCAGACTATTGGCTGATCTCCCTGTTGGAGGCGGAGCCAAAGAGAGACGTGTGGGTCCAGATCTCTCTGGTCGTATACGACGCCTTTTGACTTCCCAAAATCCTCATCTCCTGCTGGATTAAGACAGGAATTCTGGGAGAAATTACTCATTCTGTGCTTTAATGCTACTGAAAGACAGCCAGAAAAAACACTGATTCCAAACTGATAACACACCAGTGCTTCCATCATCACAGAAACTACTGTCACTGAACGTACATCTGTCCAGCAGGACTTGAGTGCATTAGTGTGTGTGTGTGTGTGTGTGTGTGTGTCTATATGAACTGGGAATAAACCCTTGACTCAGTGAGTCTCTTTATTTGAAGTGTCATTTATGAAACGCTGCAGAATGAATTCATTGCTGACGTTTATTACATAGAGACATTACTGCAAATTATATTCTACAAAAACACATGCTATCATGTTTTTTAATTTATTTTTGTACTCAAATCGGTAGGAAAACATGCAAAAGAGTACAAAATCCATTCACTCCACTCATATATACAGTATGATGAGTAATAAAAAACCATAACCAAATAATAATGACAGGGAGATTATCTACTCAATAAAAGATTAGTGAATTAATAAAACACAGTTCTAACTCAGAATCAATGAAATACACAAACAAAAGAGTTTATAAAATCACACGTTTAGCTGTCGTAACAAACCAGCAGCTCTGGTCAAATTAAATGACAATATAATACTGTAACACTTAAACTGATTAACTGGTTTTGATGCACTGCAGTTCAGTGACGTTGTCATGTGACAGGCTCGACGTCAGACTGCTGCATGTGAAGAGAATCATTTATTTTTAGAAATAAAAGATGAAGTTAAAGGTGCTCTGAGCTCGTCTCTCAGGGATTGAATAAACCCTCAAAATGCTTCAGAACATGTCAGTTAAAAGCATGTGTGATGTCATTGAACAAACCTGTCTGGTTTTGAGGTTTTTATCTAATCCACATCTGAAAACCAATCAGAGACCAGTCACAGCTCCAGAAATCAACGACCACTGACAAACTCTCCAATCACGCTGCTGTGATGTTTGGCATGTTTAGATCAACTTTACAATGTCAGTTCATCATGTTTCTTCATCTCATTCTCCAGCCTCACGACTCTCAACTTCCCAGTTAAACTTCCCAGTTAAACAGTCACTCATCACACTGTTGGCACTGAAAATGAACAAATTCATGAGCAAACCTTTTGAGAAATTGATGTTAAATATCCCCAAATCTGTAGTCATCTGTCTAATACGTACTGATTTATGAACTATGAATCTATAAAATTATGTAGATATTCCAGGAGAGAGAAAAACTTCCCAATAAAAGTATGTGGGTTTGTACAACTATTCCTTCACAACTGACCTGTGTTTTTCATGTAAACCCGTTTATGTCCAGCGACAGCGTTTTCTTTGGCATGTTTCTACATCTGAGATTTCCTCCGAGTCGCTATCAAAGGTGGAGTCAGGCCAAAATGAGGTGTGGCCTAGTAAACTGGAGGCGGGGCAGAGACTGCACGCTCCAGGGATCTGGAAGGACCTGCCGTCATTTACCCTCTGGCCATCATTGATAAGAGGCGTGAGAGAAGTGTCACAACAAGGACAGGAAGCAGGTACATGATGAAAGGTAGGATCAGACAGGGGGGTGTGGTCGGGGGTGGGGCCACTATACAGGGCATGGTCAGAAGGTAAGGAAGGATCAAGGTAACAGGCAACATCCATTATGGGTGGATGAGCAGAATGAGGATATACTGAGGCTTCAAGGCAGAGAGTGGTATCATGGTGAAGCTCTTCTTTACTGGTGTAGGAAGCAGGCTGATCAGAGACAGAACTCCAGATAAAACCACGCTCACTGTCACTGGGGGTTCGGGAGGAAACAGGGCTTGTGCATTCATCTGTGCAGCTGTTATTTTCTGTTTGCACGGCTTTGTCTTTACTGACTGCGCAGCCGAGGCTAAGCACCCATCCCAGCTGATTAGACAGCAGCAGACCTGGGGGCAGGGACAGCACACCCAGAGCGCCTGCGCAGTCGGGCAGTATCTTGCGCAGCTGTGTGCAGCACAGGTACTGTAGGGTTGTGGATACTGAGTGAGAGCGAATCAGCTTCATGCTGCTCTTGGCGGCAGTCGAACAAACCATCGGATACAGACGCTTGTTCTGCAGCTGTGTGGCAGCAACCCCTTACAGAAGAGCAGGGAGAAAGCAAGAGTGAACGAGCACATGTGTCTTCTTGTACTCACACATTTCTGACAATAAAATGATCTGAAGAAGTACTGTCTTTACCAATGCATCGTCTATTCTTGTAGAAGCTGAGCGTGCCGTGCCAAGTGTCCAGGTGAACTCCAATGATGGAGCCCTGACCAAAGCGTGAGGAGAAGTTCACCTTTGACCCCTTATGATGGAGGTGACCTAAATCAACATGTAGGTACGACAAAAGATCAAAACAACACACTCACGCAACACATTTAAAAGTGTAAACCTATACTGTAAAAAATGAACAAATGACCTTTGACCTTACCTGTGTAGGACAGACCCCAGCTGTCTTCATCTGTACCCAACATACTGCAGAAACTGTGTCTGAACTGATCCAGGTTCACCTCTGATGTCCCGACACCGACCATCTGCACAAGCATACACACACATTAAACACGCATGTCCTCTCTTACACACAGACTTTTCCAAACATACTTCATGTTTGAACAGAAGAGCAGCTGAAGTTCAGCCATCATCTTTGAGCATCATCATATCTCACCATATCTGTGCCATAGACTGGTGATGTCATTTTAATCTCCCAGAAGTGCTGGCCGTCACAGAGCGGTTTGGAGCCACGAGCGGCCGCTGTTCCACAGCTGTACTCTGAGTGAAAACTCACCTTCCTGTCCGAGCAGCTCAGAGACACGCCGGGCGATCTGCTTTCTGAGTCCCACACCCAATCACATCCTTCAGCACAAAATAAACA
>JAZGTI010009081.1:4916-19301 GCA_036877585.1 Botia kubotai | reverse complement strand
GTGATTAAATGCATGTATCTCATGTCGGTTCTGGTTGGTTTGTCTGACAGGGTCTTGGCAAAACTGAACAGGGGGCTACAGAACACATAAAGGTTAAAGTCAAAAACAACAGCATGGGTCTGGGCACTTCAGTTTATAATGATGTAAGGAACCGTTCATTTTTCTCTCTTTTTTTTGATTGGAGTTTGTCCAGTCACGTGATTCAATGTTGATAATGGTGTGCTGTGTTATTAGGACAACTGGATTAACCATCAGGATGATTTTAACCAGCTCCTCGCTGAGCTCAACAGCTGTCATGGACAGAACCAGACTGACTGTAAGCAGCGTTTTATTCCGAATTTTTAATTCTGAAATTTAAATTCCTGCATTACTTTAGAAATAGTTTAATTACCACTGAGCTGAAAATAATATGATCATTCAGTTTTACTTTAGCGTAATTCTCATACTGTTCACTAGATGGTGCTATAGTGACATTTATGGTTTAATAACAAACTATGTTCATTGATTTGCATTTATTTCCATTTATTAAATTTATTCATTTGTTGAACAATGTCACAGTTTGTGATTTTCGTGTCTGTTGTTTAGTTGTACAGTCTGTGGTAAACGATTATGCGTTGTGTCAGCATTTCTTAATCATTGTGATTATTGTGTGTTGATATTGTGCGTTGATTTTTTTGTGTCGCGTCTTTGCGCAATTTCAGTGCCCACACAGGAACAATCACAGGCTTTCAGTTTGGAAGAAAAATCAAAGACATCCAAGAAGAGAGTTCATTACATGAAATTCACAAAGGGTGAGTTCACACTGTTACGAATACTCACCGATCTTTGTGAGGATAGAAATAAAGAAATTCAAGGTGACTTACAAATGAAGAAACATTTAACTTGCCTTGAGAGCCAACAGTAAGCACAGTCTGTGAGGCTACATTTAGGTAGATAAATAGTTAGCAGTGGCTTATATTTAGTGCTTAGGCATCACAAAGATTACTTGAGTTGCTCTTACTGCATTTATTTGGCATAACCTATGTGACATTTAATTTAAAAAACATGCATGCAGCACCAAACCACTTTTGTACTTTTTGAAATGTTTTTGGTAAATGAGCCCCCCCCCCACATTCCCTTGGTCCTCTCCATCACTTCCTGTCCTCAGTAACTGGATGTTTTATGCTTTTGGCAGCTCATGGGGTCACCACTGCAGTAGATAAGCATTTTAAATGACTCACTTCATACAGAAATCTCTTGGCTTGTTTGTGCTTGAGTTGCAGATCAAACTCACTTTGCTCTAGCAGGTTACTCAGACAAACAGTGTTTGTAAATGATTGCAACCAATGTTTTGCTGTATTGTTCCCCCTCTTTCCCAGACTGGAACTCAAAGCATGTTGTTTTTTAGTGGTCTCTTGTGAGCAGAGAATTCAAACTTCAGTCTGACTGTTGATGGATTTTTACACACTTCTCGTTTTCCATGATGGATGTTTATTAAAAAATTCCAGGAATGTGGGGAAAAAGCTTTTTGTCTCTTATCACCTGAGAAGACAGCATGGAATGCCGCTCCTGAGCCTGACTTCCTGTTTCCTGTGAGGAGCACAGGCCAGTCAAAATGCTGGTCATAGTTGCTCAAAATGGCTTCAATCAACACCTGATGAGACATAACACTGTGTCCAGAACGTTGTTGTTGTTGCCCTAACTACAAAGAAGGCCTTGCTCTCTGTGGTTGCAGGAACGTTGTTGTGCCCCATGTCCACATATCCTAATGAGAGGGGCCGTCCCACACAAAATCTCATCAACTCCTTGGTAACTCCTCGGACAACCTCACTACCCTGTGTTTGTGACCTCAGCTCAGCTCCGATTGGTTATATGTTGCCCTCTGTCTCCATGTCACATTTTATGTCTTCCTGGGTTGAAAAAGCATCACTCAGTCTGATTAATAGAAGTTTTTTCAGTTTTTTGTCTTGGTTGACACTTGTCAACCTCGATTTTCCTGTCTTGCAACACGATTCCAGGAAAATCCGTTTTAGTTTTAAATTATAACAGTTATGCAGTTATAACAGTGGCGTTATGAGGTTCCTATGACTGTTCTCTGAACATACGATCTCTGTAACGTGATCCAAACAATCTATTTAATCTACTGAAGCTTCATGTTGCGGCGTCTGAAAGCGGAACTAAGCGTGTAACCATCTTTGAAATATGTCAAACATGACTTGAGTTGTTATAACTGCTAATGTACTGGTGATTTGTTGTCATGCCAATCGACTCGTTGTGTCGTTGCGTCAGGGTTCCGCCCATGTCCCCTATGGCCGCTCTGTTGATTGGATCACCTTTTGCTGATATTAGTTGCCCTGTAACCCACAGAAAGCCTCACCTTTTGTATGTTTTCTGGGGACGCTCACTGAAGCAGTTGTCAGGATGAGGCCTGTGAGGGATTTTAAAAGTTTTGTTGTCCCTTTGCTTTTAACTCTATAAGAAAAAGTTAATTTTTAAAATGTAATCTTATTGTATGGATGTCAGCAACACCTTTTGACATAAAAACTTAAGCTTAAATGTTTTAAATTCTCATTTTCTAAATGTTTTACTGTAAGGAAACACTGCCAGTAAGTATTCAGCATGCGGGGCAGCTCTTAAACTATTGACATGCATCCCATAATGCATCTGATGCAGTTGGTTGGGAGAGTGCCTGTAGTGTGTGCAGCTGTAGCCTGTGCAGAGCAGAGGCTGCTTTAATGAATATAAAATATCATTTGTCTACCTCTTTTGTTGGGTTACTTGTTATAGTTCTGATGACTTAACTAGTACTTGTACTAGTTACTTTAGTAGAATTTCAACAATGTAGGAGTAAAAAAAGAAAATTTATCCAAACTGCATATACGTCAAAATGGTATTTATAAACTTGTTTGGATTGATATATTGGATGTGCAGAATACTAGCTAGTTAAACCACTGCCTCACACAGAGAATGGAGGTAGCCCTGAGGTAGTTTGTTTTAAAGAACAGGAGAGGCACCAGCATCTCCACTGCTTATTTTAGGTACCAGCAGTGTAACCAGTAACCCAGATTTAATAGTTTGCCCATGTACAAACTGATCCAGTGTTTTTAATATGCGTTGCGCTGCAAGCACTTCATGTGTGTGGCTGAGTGAGCTGAGCTGTTTTTTTGAGAGACAAAATCAGTGCACGTAATATTTGATTTCCACTTCCTGCTCGGGCTGTGAAAAAAACATCTCCACTTACCGATCTGAACTGCCGCTTTGTCACCAGAACTCTTTTTCCTGGTGTAATTGTAACTGCAAAGCTTTGAACTCATCCAGGAGTCTTGTAAGGCAGTCAATTAGCATGTCGCTTGTCAGCTTAGCAAGTCGATCCAAAAAAGCCTCTCTGATTGGTAATCTGGTTTGGCCAGAGTTTCATCTCATTCGTTGCCATCTCCACGGTGACCTTGCGGCAGTTTCATAACTGCTTTTGCATCAGCAGTCCGCAACTATAACTCTGAAAACATGGTACTTGCTTTGACACTCAAGGCCTCTGTTGGGTGATGGATCACTGGCCCAAATGTGAAGAGGTCATTTGTGGGCTCCGCTTGATGTTCACAGTGATTGTTGAAAAGCTTGCTCACTCTGGCCTTTTGTTTAGGCTGCTTACAGGATACCTTAGTTACTTAAAGGCAATGTCTCTCCTTTGAAAGCCACGGTGAAAAAGACCCTAGAGCAATAAATAAGAGCGCGTTATCAGGAGCCCCTCGGAGGAAGAGGATGCAGCTGGATGAACAGGACTTGAGGCTGAGACGGGCGCCCAGGCGCTCCTGGAGCCTTTGAGCTGCTGGAAAACGGGAGGCGGGTCCGCCCATGCACCGTTTGTTTTTCCTTGGCTGTTTTATCCTCCACAACCCCTCAACCTGCCCTCTGTCACCTCTTAACCTTTCCTCTCAGCTGGAGTTCAAAACCGTCCTGCGACCTTTATTCTTAAAATCAATAATTCGCCTAGTTCAATGGCGCTAGAAAAACACTCGTTTGTCAACAGGTCGCGACCGGAAACCTCTCCTTTTCATCTCTCTAAATGTTTGCAAGGTGCAAAATAGCGCTTTGTAAATCGCAATTTTTTGTGTGCTGCAGGAGCCAATCGGTTGACCTTTTCTGAATGTTTGTTTGGAAGCTCATGTTAGTTTGGCAGGATTGGTTCAGGGATTTGCTGGCGATAATGGAGGCTAAAATGAACCCTGCTGCCCTCACAGGGCCAAATTGAAGGAGATCTCTAATGTATGTTTATGTAATTGTTCTATTGTGTGGTATAATGTCAGATCTATAAAAAGTCCATGTTTTTAACCTTTTCTGACAGGAAAGGACCTCTCCAGCCGCAGTGAAACAGACCTGGCTTGTATTTTTGGGAAGCGAGTGAAACAAGAAACAACAGACCAAGATGAGGTAAACAGTGTAACATCTCCATTAGTGTTGTGTTCCTTTTATAGCTCACTTTTATCTTTTAAATCTCCTTAATTTAACTTTGAGCTCTCAGATTTGCCATATTTTTTAAAAAAGTTGACAAAGAAACCAGAGCGGTCACATAAAACGTGAGAATTATATTGAGTTGTGGAAAGCCGCTCGACCGGTTAACCGTCACCTGTAAGCACGGCTGACCCGTGGTGTCACGTGACGCGCTCGCAGCGAGCTGATAATCAGCCGTGTCATAGCGTGCAGTCTGACTCCACACGAGTCACTGTAGGCAGGGATGCCACATAAATCCCCTTAACAGATTTGCACGCTCTCTCTCACCCTGTCAGCCACCTCTGTGGTCAGACCAGGTGCTGGATTTCTGATGCTGTGCTGGTGGGCACGATCAAAGTATATTTATCCCCCATGTCCCGGGTACAGGAAGCAGTGAAATAAGTCAAAAACCGAATTGCTGATGATCCCTACAAATCTTGGGAAACTTGGTTTAAAGGTTTAGGGGATTATGGTGGAGTTTTTGGCTTGCATGACATGGCTCTGACAGTTAGCAGCTTTTAGTTTTGAACATACGTACACATCATGTATGTGTATTTCCATTCGGGGTCCTCTTAAATTTGGTGTTATTTCTACGCCTCATTCTTTGCTTGCAGAGTTCTGGTGCTGAAGTTTAGCATAGAGTTTTTGTGTAAAGGTGGATTATAGACGTTCAAGTTATTTTATTCAGTGTATCACTAAATATATATAAATAAATTCATTATGCATCTGTTGCAGTTACATCACAGATACGATTTGGTTCTGAATTCCAGATGTTCCAACAATGTAAGAAAATAAATTTGTACTACATGAGTTGAAATCTGCTTTTACAAAAACAAAAATGGTGCAGAGGTTACTAATAAAGTTTGGTTGCATTCTGCAGTTAAACGGTTCAAACAAGCTGAATTAGTTAAATAAATTGTGAAGACTAAATAAGTGTTTTCAGTATCAATACAGTCCTGCCTCACAAGAACTGTAATTAAATTCATAAATTCACTGTTTATTTGGCAACAAACACATCAAACTGGTAATTGCACAGATGTGTCTGTTCATGAGTAGTGTGTGTGTTTGGATTTTAGTTATGTAGTTGCTAAGCAGCCGTGTGTTTGACTGCACGTAGATGAGGTCATAGATGTGTCGAGAAGTCTTGTCAGGTTTAAAGCGAGGTTACTTGAACTGAAGAAGATTGTGTGAAAATCGGTAAATAATGTAAAGCTTCTTGTGTAAATCTGTTTTCTGTCACTTCTATTGACAATCACTGTGTGTGCGTACTCAGTACAATGAACAGAAATGCTGTTTCTGTTTGCGTAATGCAGGGCTGCACAGTAATGAAGAAAATGCGATATGTGCTAACTTGCTAAATAATGCGACATGCAATATGATAATTCTTTGAGATTGTAAAATCAATTTAAGTTGCATTAAGATATATTAAAACATTTTTTTTAAATTTGGTTACATCATTTTTTAAATGATATAGGCAACATAATGTTTAACATTGTTTCTGGAAAGAAAAGCATCACAGTAAATAAAAGTGAACAGTCATGTTTTAATCTTGCAGAACAAACACAAATCAGACAGGCCTGCAGGCGCCTCAGGGCCCCTCATCTACTCACATTAGTTTGCTATGAGAGAAGCAGAGCGCCACCACTTCATCTTTATCTTTAATGCGACCGTGTTTATGATCATCTTTAATATGACTTTCACAACTTTAACAATCACAGCATGTGCATGCACTCCTGCACACCGTGTCACTATTGCGATATGCACATTCATGAGATTACGTTAGATCTTGCAGCCCTAGTGTGGCATATGGCCGAATTTTCATTAAATGATTCATATTTTCCATTTCAAAATGTTTGAGTGTAAATATTGTGTAAAATGTGTGTTTATATAATTCAGCAGTTTTATATTGATGCTATTTGCTCTTTATAATGCATGCAGGTGCATGCGTGCTCACCAGTGTAACTGCCCCTCTGACAATATTGCCTCTGTGTCTGTGACGTCGCAGTTCCAAGTTCATCTAACGTACGTGCTGCAGGTCTGAAGCCCTGAAGCTTAGGCCCCACAGAACAACTCGTTTACCGAGGAATCGCAACACAATAGCAGCGCTTCACGCTTTGCTTAAAATTGGAACTACCGGCTGTGTGTGTTTTCTTCTGCTAATCGTTTTGTTGCAGTTTGTTATTGTGCTGCTCTAGAGGGACTTCATTGAGCGGATTGAAAATCAGAACAGACTCACAATGGCATCCCAGGGGGCCGTGCGGCAAAGGGCTGGTGGCAAGCCCTGTGAAAGAGGGGCAGTTAGGTCTGCATAGAAAGGCAGTGAGGGGGCGTTTGTTTACGTGTGTATTGTGCGCTCGTGTGGAGATACGTGCAGTGGAGGAGTTTTTACCTCAGTTCAGAGGTGCTCATGGTTTCATAACACGACGGCATGAAGCCCTAATGCCTTACGTACTCAAGGACTATACTGTCATTAACCTCATTCCATACAGTTTTTGTGACCTGCATCGTCTGTGTGATGTTAGTTAGCAACACCAAGGATTGTGTCAGATCATAATTGCCGTTAGCATTCATGCTAAGTGGTCGGGCAGTGGGATCTGCTCTTTGTGTCTTGGCCGCCCTCTCTCTCTTCCCCACCTCCTGCATCAGGGGGTTTCCTCCTTCTCAGAGTTTCCTGCTAGTCTCTTATCTTCTGTCACAGTGTTCTCACACACATGCACAGCGGGGACTGGTAAACACTCCCCTTCACAGCAGACGCCTCGTTACTGTGATTTAAAGAGCGGTAATGGAGACATTTGTTATGTCAAGTTTAAAGTTATTCATTTTGATTTTGTGTATTTATAAAGGGCTCACTAGTCATGCAACTGTCCACTATTTAAATATTAAGATTCATAACATAACATTAATAACATTTTTAAAATGTATTTTGGCAGCGTTTCAGCAGAGTTGTGATTAGCATGCTATTAGGTCGTTTAACAAGTTGTTTGGGTTTTTAAAACTTATTTCTAACATTTTGTTATTGTTTTTTGACATGTTGAAAAATTGAAATGCATTTTTACAAGTTGGACATGGTTTCCATACCGTTGCGTTCCATCTAGCTTGTATTGAAGGTAGAAACACAATTTAATTAACCCAGCTGTTCTCTAAGGGGGTTCAGGTGAGAACCTGCAGAATTATATGTGCATTTCCATAAAACCAGCCGCCAGCTAGATTGAACAACTGGTTGAATATTAGTTGAGGAGGCCTGCCAACTACAATTTAAAAATGTACTTGTGCACGTCCTTATTTTTATTATACTTCTTAATTTGTTACACAAGTCAAGACGATGACAACAGAAAACTAAATTCTCAGGAAGTTTACCAAAAATTAAAAAGGTGACCAAGTTGCTTCTTTCTGTGTGTCATTATCTGTCAGCGTTTCCTATTCTCCTGCACACACTTGTTGTCAGAGAAGCAGCAGTGTCTGAACATCTGGAGGCCTGGCTGTCATCGCTGACCTCCTCCAACACAGTGATGTGGGAGGATCTCAATGGCTGGAAGTGAGGTGTGACCGTGATCAGGATTCACAGATGTTTGTGCAACCATTCCTTCCTCATTCCATGTTTTAACGCCTCACTCCATCATATTTTTGTTGTCTTTGTTACCAGTATTTATCCTTGATATCTCACTTATTTCTTACTCTGCCTCTCTCTCTCTCTCTCTCTTTCTCTCTCTCTGTCTGACTTGTTCTCTTCTCGGGGGCTTTAGTTAGGCTGTAGGGTAGAGTATATAGAGTCATGAGGAGTGGGTGTGATTTATCTCCCTCGGTCCCACCGTAGCCCCCTCCACTGCTGCAAGCCCAAAGGAAAGAGCCGAGTTTGCTTGAACGCGGCTCGGTTTCGAGGCTCCAGCATTATCTGAAGTAAACCCTCCTGCTGCTGGTGAAAAATGTCCTGTGATTGGCTAATTAATCAGTCAAAAGGGGAGCGTCGCGGCCTGTGACTTGAGGGACCCGAGCAGGCGAGCGCTGAGGGCCCGCTGATAAATGGATTCCCGCCTGCTTCATACATCAGTGAAACTTAGTCATTTTTTACCACTGCTCTTTGCGTCAATGGTGGATCGCTAAGGCCTGCGCTTATACATTTTGTGCAGAACTCTGTCTGTATGTGTGGAACGGTTCAGACAATCATCTGATGTGGTTGGTCTTCTCGCATATATTTTCTCCATAAATATTGTCTGTTCAGCATAACGTTCACTTCAAATGTTTTGATTTGATATTATGCCTCAGATTGTCTGTTTAACGTGATATCAGTTTTAAAAGCTTGGTGGTGTCTGGTTTATTTCATGCAGTTTTATTAGTTTAAAGTAGTTTAAAGGTGTCGCAGTTTCACATGAACTTTTTTTTTATCTATTCCTATTTATATTTGTGATATTTATGACGTTTGAAGCTAAAAGATCTTTTGGTAGATGTTGCTGGAGATTGAACAGTTGTTTTAAAATAAACAGGGCATTGTAGAGGTCAAATAAATGACCCTTTTCCCCAGTAACATCCTTTATTATATCACCTTATTGGTCCTGGGGAAAGTGCGACCCACCCATAAAATTTCGACCTGAGTTCTTTAAATTTAACTACCTTTGCTTCAGAGTTATTTTCTCATACTTCTGTGCAGTTTCATTATGATGAGGACTAAAGCATTCCTTAGTGACAGATCCAGGATTTAAGATAGTGGAGATAGTGAATAGACAGGTGCATACATGTTTGTAACAGTCTTGATTACAGCAATACATTAATTAAAAACATATATGCAGAGATCTGTAGATTTCTGTATTAAAGCACTGAAGCAGTTTGGCCATGTCGTTGTTTCCATGGTTCCAGTCAGGCAGTCGACCATCCCCTCTCGTTGTGCCCCCATGTGGCCTCTCTCTCTCTCCCACACCAGCTTAAGCACAAAGCAGCTAGACTAGAGGGTGATACCTGTAGCTGGTCTGAATCAGCCCACGCCCGTCCTTATGAAGGATCGCCATCCCCCAGCACCTCCATCCCCAAATGAGGAGGAGAGTCTCCACCATTTGGCAGATGTGGTGAAGGGCCCTGTGCCTGCCATGTCATTGGCCGCATGGGAGTCGGTCAGTGGGCAGGGCTGAATGGACAGAAATGCTGCTGATGATGCAGAACTTAAGCTGCAGATACGCCAGTAGAGCTCCTGAGTTTCATCTGCATTTAATTTATTAGCATGTGAATTTCTGGTCACACATTCTAACAGTTTTGTCATGCTTGGTTTGAAAAACTACAGACTATAAAGATGGGCTTCAAACGTTCTGCTTGTTTAAGCTTATTGAAGCCATGACCCAGTGGTTAGCACAAGAGTGCAAACCTGTTCCTGGAGGCATATTGTTCTGCAGAACGTGGTTGCAACAGTCAAGTAATTCTGAAGACCTTCATTAGTAGATTTAGATGTTTTTAATTAATTAGCATTGGAACATTAGATTATTAGGAAGGTGGCCCTCCAGCAGCAGCAAAGTTTCACACCCCTGGGTTTATTATACGTGCTTTGACACGTTGAGGTTTGCTGCTTATGTGGATGATACAAGTTTGAATCTGGTGCGCAACAAACCCCAATTTCCTAATTTCTGTCTGTCCTTATAATGTCTTGTAATGACTCTAATTACCTCTGAATAAAAAGTACAAAAGAAAAAATGTTAGTATTTGCATTTTAACTTTGTTACATCATAAGCATGACAAAGTTACTTTAGTGCTGTGCGTTTTGTTTAGGAGGGATTTGTTCTCAGTCGCAACCAGACCCCAGTGCAAAGTGGCACGTTGCAACTGCGTGGTCCAGCATGTTTAACTTCTCAGCTAATGCAGTAACCAACGCCTTTGCTCCGCTGTTCAAAGACATGTTTGTTTTTAAGCGCAGGAGCCCTAATATGTTCTCAGATAACATCTAATTGCCTCAAACAAAAGCCCGGCCTCCCTCGTGCTGTTGACAGGCTGCGTTGCTGCCGCTACAGAATCATAACGAATCAGCCTGAAGCGACTCCTTGCTACGTCGCCTCTAGCAACTGGCTTCACACCAACTCACTGACACGTACAAATTAGTGCGAAAATAAAAACAGCATTAACAAAAACAGGTAACTAAAATGGACAACTTCTGCACTCGTTATTGGCAAGGCAGGACTGTCCCGGCATGGTGATTACAGCAGGAACAGAGAATGCTAACCGGCTGATGTTCTTAAGAGCCGCCACCACTGTTTTCACGGCCCGGCTTGCATTTAATCACCGACGGTTTAATCTAATAAATCACAGCAGGGCAGAGAATAAATGGTGTGTCCTCCATCTTAAGCCTGACACATCAGCTCCGCAGAGGGCACGGGGAGGCAAGCACTTTACATTGTAAAGCAAGCAGAGTTTAGTGATGGTGCCCTGTGCAGAACGCTGTCGTCATTTGTTACTCGTGATAAGTAATGAAGTCGAGTGGAGAGGTTTGAATCACTGTTACTTTTCATGTTCGGTGTGGGTCTTTGTTATTCCAATAGCTTTTCATGTTCCTGCAGCATTTTTGCTTGACCTATTTTGTTTATTTTGTTTCTTTTGTACGGAAATTCTTGTGTTTTAAACTTTTGTTCCCCTGTGAATGACTGACTGACTAAAATGTACAAGTTAAAATGTATATGCGTGTATATGCACGTGTATATATGCGCGTGTGTATTTCAATGAAGTTGAAAGTCTCTTGCTTTCCATTATCAAAAAAGTTTATGCTAAACATACTTTTGAAGTATTTGACTACCATTAATTAAAAGATGGAATGTCATCGGTCTGTTTGCTTTGTTCCACTTAATTATATAGTGATCACGTTTGGTCGTGTATTATGAAGCATGTTAAAATGCTCATTAAACGCTGCGGCGCAGTGGACTGCGTGGGTGCCGCCTGTTCCGCTGTCCGCCCACGTGAACGATATGAAGGATGGTGCGGCGGGTCCTTTCTCATCAGGGAGGGACAGCTGGCTAGTCTGGGTCCCGATCCATAAGCCCAGGCCACCTCCAAATTTATAACTGTGGCAGGACAATGAGAAGGCGCTCACACAATCAGCTCTTCTCCCAATATCACCTCGATAATGTCCATCGGCCTGCAGCTGTAATGGGCCCGATGGGTTTTTGTTTAGATTGTAGTTTAACTGGGAAAGCTCAGTGCTTCCAGGCATTCCTGAGGTTTAGTTGTTTTTGATTGATCTGTTTTAACTCCATCTCTTCAACATTAGAATAAGTGCTTGTCTGGTGCAGTTTTCTACAGTTCATGTCTCCGACACCTACAGCAGTTACTCATGCAGTCAAGATTCTCAGACGCTCCAAATTAGCACAACTGTGTGATTTAAAGTTCTGTTCTCTGTCCGAGAAGATCTGATTGAAATTAACATTTTTAGAAGATTTAAAGACAAACCTAAAAATGTTTTTCATCTCATGCTTTGCTGGTATATTTGATGGTATTTTAAAAGACAGGTGAGACAATATATCAGTTTTGAAGATCTTATGTCAGTTTTCTTGTGCTTGTATAATGTTTTGTTAACATGCTACTAGAAGTCGGTTGCGTGACTTGTCTTTGCTCACCCTGCTTGTTGTGCATGTCCACTTCATTAATTAATGTTTTCAACACCCTCAGCTGCGATTGTTGTTTAAGTATTGCAAAATGTCCAAACTAGAAATAATCATAACTTTATATATAGCACTGTATTATTGTACCATATTGCAGTCTTTAATCCCTGGACAGTAGAAGTTCTGGTTGCTGACGCAGCGCTGGTGATGTTAAGCTAGCGTGTCTCAGTGCAGGAGGAATCTTACTTTGTGCTATAAATTAGGGACTATCTGACACAGCACCGAGTGGGACAAATTAATTGCAGTTTTCAGCAGCAAATTCCAACGTGTTGTCACAATCCTTTTTTTTTTTTAGCTCGAGGCATTTCAACATTTTTTTTGTTCACCTCCTGCGGCCGGTTCAGACTGTCAGCTGCGGTGTGTTGGCGTCAGTGCCGATGTCTTATTCTTCAGTTTCCTCAGCCTTCTGAACGCCCAACCCTACAACCCAAACCCCCTCCAGCTCACACCACCCATGCCTGGGGCGAGCAGAGCAGGAAGGAGCCCGGAGCTGCTGCTGCAGGGCCCTTATCTGAGCACTGCACACAGTTCAGGGAACGCGTCCTCTTCCTGGAGCCTCCCATCTGCCAGGAGGAGAGAGAGAGTGGAGAAAAGAAGCAGGAGAGAGTTTGAGAAAATCAGGACTTTTGTGTGTGTGTGTGTGTGTGTGTGTGTGTGTGTGTGTGTGCGCTCTTGTACATGTTGATGCTCTTATTAGAACATCCAAGCGCAGTCATGAGGGCTAGACGTTACGTATGCGTCAGCTTGTTTGTTTGTGCGTGCATGCATGCGGCTGCGTGTGTGTGGTACGGCCCAATCCGTGCTCAGCATTGTTGAGGGATTGCTTCTAGCAGCATGTCTCTCGGCACATTAGAGAGATAAGCCTAATGGAGGTCCCCAGGCGGCGAGACATCGCACCACACACACACACACTATCATCACCTCTCTGATGAAGAGGATTTCCCCGCTCCTTCATCCTTCTTGCTCCTCTCGTTCTCTCTCTCTCTCTCTCTCTCTCCAGAGAGTAATTTCACAGTTCACTCTAAAATGCCCCCCAGTCGCTTCTCTGCTGCACGGCGTCAGCCGCGAGATTTCTGAACACCTCTCATGGTTCCTCAGACCAGAAGGATGGCTGAATTCTGCTGAATAACAGTGAGGCTTGCGTTCTAATGAGTCCACATCTGCAGGTCTATGGGGTTCCCTGATGCATTCTGCTCAAACTATGAAATGATAACGAGCAGATGTTGTTTTCTGGGTAGCTATTGCAGTAACTGGACAGCTTATATATATATTAAAGCTGAAGTTATCTTTAAAATTCTCCTATGCTAATGTTGTCTTATCCCAGTTTAGTAGATGACTTCAAGTGTACAGCTACAAGTAAACCCTGACTGTGTCACATTGAGATTGCACATCAGTGCATCAGTGCAATCATCTCGGTCAGTGCTGCGGGTTCTGAGATGAGGGTTTGAGTCGAACCTGCGACCCATCGCAGTCACGTTCCCATTTTTCTCCCTGTGATTTGCGTTCGTCCTTAACTCTCTCTATTGATTAAAAGCACAAAGTACAAAAATGATTACTTGTAACTCACAGTAATAAATGCTCCACAAAATAACTCGCGTGCTCCGCACATACAGTGTTTATTGATGTAAAGAATGATGGAATGCTTTTTAACCTCTGCGCCTCTGCAGGGAGTCACGAAATGCATTTACTCTATGGCTGCACAAAACTCTTGCGACCTGTGTATATTTTCTGGAGAATGAGCCCAAACACGACGCGCTTCCGTCGCTTTAGTCCCTTGATAAATCTTTTGAAAAATGCCGTTTTCAACGGCGTGGCTGGCGTAATGCAGCGCAGCCGCATGGTTTAGCGCAGGTATTTCTCACCGCAGATCATTATGCATTGAGGAGGCCATTAGCACAATGAAGATGAATGAGGAGAGAGCTGCTGTGATAAAGCATCGCAGGACGACGGTTCATGTAAAGCGCTCCTCTTCCTGCAGTGCTGTGACCTGCTGTGATGAAGCTGTACGTTATGCTAGAAGGTTCTCTCGCTCTTTATTGCTCATGATAGCCGTCTCAGTCTGGCTGGCACAAGCAGTGACAGTCACTCATCAAGCAAGTTTTTCAGGAATTCGCAGTTTAATCTTGCCGTTTACGCAGTTGCTTGGCAGAGACCGCCCCCCTTTCTGAATTTGTGTTCTGTTTCCTGTTTCATAGCTCCAGCCAATAGAAAAGATCAATAATATACTACGCGATGTACAAATATATGAAGAAATGAACAAAAGTCAGCTCAGAAAAATCAAAAATATTTATAT
>JAZGTI010009080.1:5782-19302 GCA_036877585.1 Botia kubotai | reverse complement strand
TTTGTGTAGTCTGCAGTACGTATGGAGTGTTTGTGTAGTCTGCAGTACGTATGGAGTGTTTGTGTAGTCTGCAGTACGTATGGAGTGTTTGTGTATCTGTTTTCAGGTGGTCTCACACTTATGGTCTTTAATGGCATATGCTTGCTTAAAAAGTTACAAAGCGGCTCCAGAACTGTTGTTTATATGAGTGTGTGTGTTGTTCTATATGTGAGTTTCTATACTGAGTCCTTCTATCAGAGTGGCTACATGATGCCGGTACAGTTGTGTATTATGTCAGAGGAGAAATTCAGTGTTGTGTCCATTACGTGATTAAAAGTCTGTTCTTGCGGGTTCATCTTTATGTATAAACACTTTCACTCTTTCTGCCAATAAGATTTGTGTAGCCACACTCTGTACAGGAACCACACTCTGTACAGGAACCACACTCTGTACAGGAACCACACTCTGTACAGGAACCACACTCTGTACAGGAACCACACTCTGTACACACTTCTGTCATTTTTTCTGCTTTTGCTATGGTGCTTTCATTGATATCCAGTCTTGGCTAATAATTAAGAATGTTTCTCCCTGTTGTATTTATGTTCTGATCTGATTTTGATAGGTGTGATCATGTTTATTCTCACTGTCAGATGTGACCTTCACACGCTCTCACACATACACAAATATCAGGTCACTAGAGAAGATGTAAATGTCTCTCCTGATCTGTCACACAAACGTGTTGACTGGTACAAACAAAAATGCAAACGAGTGTTAATTCATTGGTGACCGAAATTCTCCTCACCACCCAGCAGGGCAGGCCTTATTAATCCATGCGTTTCCTTTCCCTTTTGTTTCACTGCTGCCAAACCTGTTTTATTTTTGTCTAAAAGAAAACACGCCTTGTCAGACTTGTTCCTTACTCCTGCCTCTCTTTTACGCGTGTGTGTGTGTGTGTGGAGCAGACCCGAATCTGTGGAGGCAAGCTCAGTGGTAGTGGAGAAGTCCAGCTACCCTCACCAGATCTACAGCAGCAGCGCCCATCACTCCCACAGCTACATCGGTCTGCCTTACGCTGTGAGTATCGCCCTCCAGCAAACATGCCATATACACGCCCTCCTGCTCACACACCCTGTTGACCTGCACATGCACTTATTGTGTTATATGATCAACTGTTGCTCATGCTGTGAGACACTGTGGCTGTTTTCTAATGGTTCCTCTTCTCAATATTTCTCTGTAAGGACCATAACTATGGGGCCCGACCCCCACCCACCCCGCCAGCGTCCCCCCCTCCTTCAGTGCTGATACGGCCAGGCGAGGGTTTGTTTGTGTCTGGGGGCCGGCCGGGTGAGGGTCTGTTTGTGCCGGGTGGGCAGGACGAGGCGTCACGTGGCACTACGCTCAGCACCTCAGAAGACGGCAGCTACGGTGCTGACATCACCCGCTGCATCTGCGGCTTCACCCACGACGACGGCTACATGATCTGCTGCGATAAGTGCAGGTAACATGCGATGATGTCATAAATCAAATCTCTGAATTGCAGATACATATTACAAATAATGAAATATGTCATGTGTTGGTGTTTTTTCTGCTCTTCAAACAGAGTGAGGTTACCGCTTGCCGGAATAAGATCAGATTCTTTGTTTTTAAGATTAGTGCTGTGTCAAGACATAACAGAACTCAAAGTGTAGATGCTACAAGTTACGACAGTGATCAAATGTTTGAATAGTGAAGCCTGTCAGTCCTTTTGTTCATGCTCATGTAATAGTGGAGGAGTGACGTTTTATTGAGCAGTTGCTCCTCACACGTAACGCTTTCTGCTTTTCCATCGCAGTGTTTGGCAGCATATTGACTGCATGGGGATCGACCGGCAACACATTCCTGAAACGTACCTGTGTGAGCGCTGTCAGCCCCGCACGCTGGACAGAGAGCACGCCATCCTACTGCAAACCAGGAAGAGAGAGAACATGTCAGGTGAGTTTGTGTGTGCATACAAACACAGCTATAGACACGCTCAACCCCTCCCACAGCTGAAACAGTGCCACTTCAGCAGTTTCCCACAGTTCAACTCAAGAGAAACATCTCAAGAAAATGGTAACGGGGTGGAATTTAACTTTAGGGTAGATTAAAGGATCACACTAGGACTTGTAGAGATTTTATGTAGGTTAAAAAAAGCACTCCGTCTGTCTTACTACACTGCCACCTGCTGGAGGTGATTTGACATTACAACTGCAGGTATATTCAGTCAACTGCTCTCAGGTGAACAGTAACTCTAATCAGTGTTACGGTTAAATGTTAGATACCAGTGGTACAATAGACGGTTTAGGAGGTGGATGAGGAGAACACAAGCTCATGTGTTGTGTGTTTCTTGCAGATGGGGATACAAGTGCTACAGAAAGTGGAGATGAGGTTCCACTAGAGCTGTACACAGCGTTTCAGCACACCCCCACCAGCATCACGCTCACCACAGCTCGCCTGGGCAACAAACAAGTCGACAAAAAAAGGAAGAGAAGTGGAGAGAAGGAGCCCCCAGCTCCAGTCAAGGCAAAGAAGGTACGAGAAGACACATGAGGACCTTTCAGCTTCAGAGTCTACATGAAACCACGTTTGACTTCTTTACTTCAATACATATTCATGCTCTAACGGTACATTATTTGTGCATGTTGTGCACATATTTGGCTGTGGAACAGGTTACTGGTTAACCAACCACTTAGGCATAAGTTACCAGTAGTTAACACAATAATTGAATGCTTGTTAATTAGCTGTGTAACAATATTCAAAAACCAACTTGAACAACCGCCATACATCACCATACCGAGTCTTCTTCTCAAAGTCTTCTTCTCAAAGTCTTCTTCTCAAAGTCTTCTTCTCAAAGTCTTCTTCTCAAAGTCTTCTTCTCAAGTCTTCTTCCTTGACATTTATGTGCAAAGCAGTTCATATACATTTCACAATTAATAAGAGCTGGGTGTTTGTATTTTGTGGGTATTGTGCTTATTTTTTCACCAGTTTTGCACTAATAATCCAAGAAGTTCCCACCAACATTTATGAACTTGTGAACTGAACCACTCAGATCAACAAATCATAAACTTTTTGTCTCAGTGTGTAATTTCATTCATTTCATTAAAAGTGAATCTAGTGTTGCTAGTGCCCCACAGCAAACACAACTGAACCGTGATTCCTCACCCGGGATATGAACGAGCCGTGACATTGGTATATCGTTACTGCCGTACTGTTACTGTTACTGTTATATAGATTACTGCAATAACAGTAAATAATGATAACGCTGTAAAGGTCATGTTACAGAAAGTGGGTTGGATTGTAGTTTCGTGTTTGCTTTAGAAAAAATTACATTTTTAAAATATATGCATAATCTGAATCTAATCTCTGCTTGCTTGTCTTTCAGTCATTCCGTGAAGGCTCTAGAAAATCATCTAGAGTGAAGGTGGGTACAGATCTGTAGAGTCGTCTAAACACCATCAGACTGTTTAAAATCGCCTGTTATGCGTGTTTGGACTGACCCGTCTCGTGCATGTGTCTCCAGGGCTCAGCTCCTGAGTGTGAGCCGTCAGATCCTCCCTCTCTCTGGGAGAATAAGATGAAGTCGTGGATGGAGCGCTACGAGGAGGCCAGCAGTAACCAATACAGTGAAGAAGTGCGAATACTGCTTAGAGTCAAAGAGGCCCGAGACGGCAAGACGCTGGCCTACAACACACACACCGCAGCCTTCAAGCCGCCTGTAGAGGTATCTGAAGACCTCCTGCACCAATTCCACCCAATTCATTTTGGTTTTCCATGACACACTCACTGTTTTCTGCATGTTTTTTTGTCCCCTAGAGTCATATACAGAAAAACAAGCGCATTCTGAAGGCTGTGCGGGATTTGGCTGCTGACTCGCTCATAATCGAGTACCGCGGGAAGGTCATGCTGCGACAGCAGTTTGAGGCCAACGGTTACTTCTTTAAGAGGTATTTTGAAGGCCGGGATTTTAACTGTAGTGTTGATGTCATCTCCCACATTCTTCTGCGCGGTTTGTTTATAACCCACTTTTTGTTCTTTTTCAAAGGCCGTACCCTTTTGTATTGTTTTACTCCAAGTTTGACGGTTTGGAAATGTGCGTGGATGCACGCAGCTTTGGAAACGAGGCGCGGTTCATCCGGCGTTCCTGCAGCCCTAACGCCGAGGTGCGGCACGTGATGGAGGACGGCATGCTGCATTTGTACATTTACTCTCTGAGGTGCATCTCCAAGGGCAGCGAGATCACCATCGGCTTTGATTACGACTACGGCAGCTGGTGAGCGAGCATGCACACTTTCACACAGAGCTCGCTGAAAGTTTTCACTGAATGTAAACACTTATTCACAAAGCTCACCACATCACTCTCCCTGGGCAGGCTTGTTGATTACACCCTATAATACCATTTAAAACAATATTATTGGTGGTCATATAGAAAAAGCCACCTGGTTGCTTTGTTTCTAGTCATTCAAGTACAGCCACTGTCCACTTGAACAGCAGAAAGACCAAAATACGTGGTACAATGTATTTTATTGTAATTTACAGCTACCCATAAGAGTGTAGGAATGAGTGTAGTAATGTCAACTCCACATTTAAATCTTTTGTGTAATTTCCCAAAACAAGATTACGTTCAGTCCTGCATATGAATGTTGATTTTTCACACATTTCTCAAGAGTTTAATGTCCTCTTTATTTCTCTCTGTTCATGTGTCGTTGGGCAGTAAGTATAAGGTGGACTGTGCTTGTGTAAAAGGCAATCAGGAATGCCCTGTGCTCAAGCAGAACCTTGAGCCCACAGAGAATTTGGGCTCTAGTACCCGACGGCGTGGCCGCAAGGACAAAGAACCGCCCCGGGACGAAATCGGACAGAACCAAAACCTCACAATGGACTGTGACGGGTCCAAGGGGAAATCACTCAATGACGGCAAACAAAGAAAGCTCTCTCCTCTACGTCTCTCCATCTCTAACAATCAGGTACAATCATACACAGAACAGATCTCTTCTTAAACACCTGACCAGTGTTCCCACAGTCAGAGAAAACCTAGAAATATCAGAGTTTTACAGTTGTGATGTCCGGTATTAAGAAAGTCAGAGAAATATTCATAATAAATTTGTTTTTCTAGTTAGGGTCAGCTCTAGAATATTTGATTAACTGTAAAGTGGTCTTTGTATTTGCAGCTTATGTGGTATATATATATATTTTTTAATTCTTATCCAGTTTTCAGAAACTGGATAATAAAAATTAATTGGACAGGTGTGGGAACCCTGCATGAGAGAGAATCTCCATCCTCACATCTTTGTTTGCATGCGATTTCTGTGTGTTTATTAATCTGTGTGTTTATTAATCTGTGCACGATTCTTTCTTTTATTGGACATTTTCAGTCTTTCTAATAATTACTGATCTGCGTGTCGTGCACATCTCCTGTCTGGTCCTGATTACAGTGTCTGATCACCAGAAAAGAAGTGTTTCATTAGTTGCTTTATGTTCTTATATTTTAGCAGTGGTGGATGGCAGAATAATAAATCTGGCTTGTTTATCATGCAGCAAAATAATGAAAAAATCAGCCCCGGCCATCCTGCTCTTTTAAATCTGCACATATCAGGACATCCCAGAAAATTTTGTGACATTGCTCAGACAGGAACAGAGAACAGCCGCTCTGGCGTGTTATTGTTATATAGTGGAATTAATGCACAGATTTCCATATGTACGATCTGGTCTCTTTGACCCAAGATTTCCACCATACTTTTGACCCCCGATACAGCCCCTTTCTCTCTAATGCTCCTCACTCCTGGTCTGTAGTCAGGCGATGATAAAGGCCCTTTCCCCCTCTTGCAGGATCCTGAGTTAATAGAGGATCTAGAAGAGAAAACCTCCATTAGCAATGAAGTAGAGATGGAGTCAGAGGAGCAGATTGCAGAGAGGAGGAGGAAGCTGGTAAGTGTGTCCAGGGGAAAACGACTGCTATGGCAATCACGGTCGCCGTGGAAACGCTACTGTCCCGACCCTCCCTGTCTTTTTCCCTCTCCTCGTTCTGCCTCCTGGTGTGTGTGGTGATTTGGGCAGTTCCCAGAATGCTCCACCAATCCTTTGCCCCCTCCTCCCCCTTCTGAACCTCCCGCTAACAGCGCTGCTGTCGCCACTGCTTCTCCTGTCCCTCTGTAGTTTAACCTCCTGAGGGGTAGCGCGAGGGCATTCATCCCTTTTGCCTTTTTCCTTTTGTTTCATGCTTTATCTTTTATGGAGCCTCTTTGTCCTCACAGTGGGCCCTTAAAATGGACTCCTTGTGTTTCATCTGCAGCATTTGTTTCTCCTCCATAGCAATAGTGGTGGTTACAAAGTTACTCAAACCAGTGAGCAAATAACTAAAAGTGCTTCACCACATTCAAACATTTGGAGACTCTAGCTGTATTCTGAAACCTAATGACATGCCTCTCGCTGACAGCGGCCCACTGAGGCAGCTGCCCTAACTGACATGGAAGCTCTCGCGGGTTAGTTCACACTGCCCTGACAAACCTCCACAAACATGTTTGTTGGGTTTCGTTGAATCAGTGTTGTGACGCTGTCGTTCAGTTTCACCCGCTGAAGTTCAATCAGTGTTTGTCAGGTTGTGGAATGTTTGAGCAATGTGACACGATTTTTTTTAACAAACTTCAAACAATTTACAGTAATCTGATTTCATTGCACTGTTGCCATGACGATAAAATCAATCCCATAGGAACGCATGCGCATGATACAGCCGCAGTAGAGCTGTCAGTTACAATAAATCCAATTGTTAAAACCCAATGCTAAATGTATTTAAGCATTCAGGAGGGAAAACAAAATATATTTTACTTCAACTGAATTGTCAGAAATAATGACAAATTGAATAAATATTGAATAAAAATAGATTACGTCAAGCAGGGCTATATTCCATGTTTTATTTTTTGGTTCTGCCTCATCTTTGTGTGTGTGTGTGTGTGTGTGTGTGTGTGTGTGTGTGTGTGTGTGTTGTGGAAGTGTGGATTAGTCCTAATAGTTTGGAAAACTGTATTGCAGTTTCACATGTTTCCAAGATAGCACTCAAGTTAGTTTGTTTATTACAACCTTTTCCAGTTAACATTTAGGTATTAACTATTTTCATTTTTAACTTGACCACCATAGAATGTTTTCACTGTAAATATTGTAGTGCATATTGGTATCATCTTTTATGTGATGGTTGCATGTGATGCTGCCTTACGACTAAGTTACGTGGTATGCAGCATAACTGTGCTGTCTATCTTTAAAACAGGCATCATATCATGAGTGTGCCTAACATACCTGTAAATGCTGCCTAGCTTTTGGAAAAAGATGCTGTTTAGATTTCCATGTGTGTTATCCGAGTATTTTGACATGCAAATTTGCTGTTCCCGTAAACTTATCTGACTGAACTTTTGGTATTCCCTTATCAATCTGGCCATTAGTCTTTACTTTTGGTATGACCTGGCATGTGGCATACTTCTAAGTAAGAAACATGATCAATAATTCTATCTTAGTCCATAATAATTTGTATATGTACACTTAAGAACCTCACACCCAGAGCAAAACATGACTGTATTTCTGGATCAAAAAGTGAAATATACTGTCAATACATCAAACACAGATTGGTGTGTGAATCATGTTGTGATGTGTTAGAAAGGCAGAAATCTCAAGGATTCAAGTAGTCATTTGTTTCTCTTAACATTAAAAAAGATGTTTAACCGCGGTGCATGGAGCTTTGGCTGCTGGTTGCTCTTGACCTACTTTAAAGCTTGTAGTGATTCTCATTTAACATGCGGACTGTTCTGTGTTAGCACTGTGCTGTGGCCATTACTGTGTGGTGCTTTAGTGTGTGTTTGCCTTGAATGTTTAAAGGGAGCTGGAAAATTTTGATGTTTGTGGGAATTTTTGTGAGGTGGTTCTGTGAAAGCTGCCCTGGAGCCACTGCACTCCAGAACGTTCCTCTACAAACACTGTGAAGCTGGCAGCAGCTTCTGGAACGTTGAGGAAAATAAAACTGTCCACCAATCACGTCGTGTCTTACCATTACATAAAAATGCAGTGCCAAAGCTAACAGCTATAGACAGTGTCACGTTAAGCGGATAAAGTTTATGGCGAAGGATCAGACTGGTGCAGTACTGATGGATCTTTGCCTCATTTTAGGCCAGCTGTCAGTGACATCATTGTTCAGCTGCGTTACTTGCCCACAAATGAATAAAGTCATGTCACAGTTCACATACCTTTTGAGTGCACATGTTATCTGTAAGTAACTAATTTTAATAAGTAACTAATTTTAACTAATTAAATGTAAAGCAATCAAATCACATAGTGTGTGAACAAAGAACAGTAAATGGCTGGGGTTGCTTTACAGTGTGACAGAAATAAAAATGGTTCGGACAGTAAAACGAACGTGCATGATAAACTTCTAGTGTATTAACTTCTAGACTGCTTCACTTATTATACCTTCTATAGCCAAGCTAGGGTTTTTTGTTCTACTGGCTGTACTGATAATAATGGTTCCTGCTTTAAACATGCATTGGGACTATTGTGGGGCCATTTTTTTAGTTCAGAAGATTTTTTTTTCTGGTGGAAACTCATAGAATGGGACCTTATTGGGAACATTAATCAATCAGTTCCCCTACAATGAAGCTAAAACCCCAGTTATACACCCCATACAAGGTGAGGTAAACTGGTACATGTGAGTGTATTGCGGTGTGAACGAGCTGAAAGCCTGTGCGTGTCTAAACCCTGATGGCTGTCTCTTTCGGCACCATTCAGGGCAGCCCGGCAGAGGAGTCCCATTGTCCTGTTGCAGGGGCTTCCTGCTACAGAGCTCTGAGAAACAAAAACAACGAGGTAAACCTGCCCTTTCATTTCCTCAAACGACCTCATTCACACCCACCCACCCCTGCCTGTTACTGTATAGGAGAACCCCACACTAACCACTGTAGTGTACACACTGACCCTTGCCGAGGCTGACATCCAGCATGCCGCCCTCAGTCGCACAACATGACCTACCTCAAGACCATTGTGTAAATCATTTGTTGAGGTTTTTTTTGGTAGGTCATCAGAGAGTACAGAAACAGTCTCAAACACACACATGCCACCTCTTATGCTTAGGGGGGGGGGGTGTCTTATTTTTCCCATTGACTAAAAGAGACGTTTCCCGTTTCTCGTTTTTCCCTTCTTTGCTGTTGGCTATGGCCTGCTGATTGCGCTAAGTGGCTAGCTGGGCTCCCCCACCAAATAGTAGGCTAACCGTATTATCTTCCCCCCATCTATCTATATTTCTGTCAATCATGTAGACACGCGAAGAGAGGAAGATGGAGGCGATTCTGCAGGCGTTTGCTCGGATGGAGAAACGGGAGAAGCGACGAGAGCAGGCTTTAGAGAGAATCGGCACTAAGGGGGAAGTCTGTGGACGCAGCGAGATGAAGGAAGAGCCACCACCCACACCAGAGCCTGAATCTCCTGTTGTAATACAGGTACACGTCCTTCAGTGATGCGCTTACATACGAACACATCGTAATTTGTAACGATATTGAAATATATTTATATTGGTATATATAATCAATAATCAGAAGTTGTTGCTTTTCCTCAAACAATTGTATGTTGCTTCAACTTTAGCCCATACTAGAGGTTGTGAAGGAGGAGCCCTGTCTGAAGCCAGCAAAAGTGAGCCGTAGCAAACAGAGAAAAAGCTTCTCACGAAATCGCACTCACATCGGACAACAGAGGCGGCGATCACGCACAGTCAGTGCCTGCTCTGACCTGCCACCCAGTTCCCCTAGTGAATGTTTGGAGCAGTTAGCGACAGAGACTCATGATGGAGAGATGCCCTCAGCCCCTGAGGCTGACGCTCTGCCGGTGCATGCTCCTGACACCAGCCCGCCCCACAGCAGCTCGCCTGCCCCAGCATGCCGTGGTGGACCGAAGTACCCCAAAACTAAAAAGGTTTTATTCTTTTCCTCTCCAACAACATGAATTAACGGTACCGATGTTTATTGCAAGTTTTACAATGGCAAATTCTCTGTTCCCACAGCACTTAGTGAGTGAGTGGATGGGTGTGGAGAAACCGGAGCGGGGAGCTTCACGGACGCCGGAGCTGCCCCCTGAGAGGCCGCTGAGGATCAGCAGTGACCCTGAGGTCTTGGCCACACAGTTGAACTCTCTGCCGGGCATGGCCTGCAGCTCACACGTCTACAGCACGCCCAAACACTACGTCCGTTTCTCATCTCCTTTTTTGGCCAGCCGCAGCCCTAGCACCCCTGGAGTGCCTACAGGCCGGAGGCGTTCACGAGAACTGCCCGAAACATCTCCTACCACTGGCTCCTGCAAGAAGGTAACATTGCTACCTTTTCTCCTTCAAACAGTCTCTGTGTTTTCTTAATTTTAATGGGAACTTTGAGAAAACACAGTTTAATATTGAGGACAGCAAGATTCTCTTCTTACTCTATGTGTTTTGTGCAGCGCTGGCTGAAGCAAGCTTTAGAAGAGGAGGGCTCTACCAGCCCTGGGGAAGGACGCCCTTCTCTGCTAATGCCCAGTGAGAGCCCTCTTAGCCCCTCCATCAATGGAGAGTCCTGTAGTCCTCTACCCCTCAACGGCAGTTGCTCGCTACCAGGTGGGTGGCCACTGAGTTAGTGACTTGAGATTGTTTCAAAGCTTGCCATATCTGTTGCCATAGAAGCTCAGACAGTCTTCCTCAATGTTTGCTTGCAGAATTGCCTACCCCGTTGAAGAAACGGCGCTTATGTTCACTTGACCCATGTATGTCAGAGACTTCCACCCCTTATGGATCTCCTTGTGCCACCCCAACAAGAACCGAGTCGACAGAAGCGCCAGGCACGCCTGTGCTGCTAGCCACACCTCCTCGACCACGCCCAGAGGAACCAAGTACTGAACCCTTGACACCCTTGCAGATTCCTAGCCACCCCCCACCACAAGAGGTAAGATAAGACCTACAGAGTAATTGTTGACCTTCAGTGGCTAATACAGTTTCCAAAAGACAAACCAAAACCCAGCACTAAATGGCTAAACAGCTGTAGACATGATCACACACTTCTAACAAATCCTAAATTAAAGAGACGTTGTTTTGAAAAAGTACAAATAAAGGAAGACAACAATACTGTGTTGTTTTTTTTAGTGTTGACTTTTTCTGTAAATCCACAGAGCGAGTCATCTATGGACAGCTCTCCAGATGGTAGCAGGAGGCCTAGCGTGCAAGACGTGAGTTCCTTTCTACAATGATGTTGTCCTGCGTGTTTCACTGCCCTATCTAACATTTCTCATTCCCTTTTGTTCAGCTGGAGCGACCTCCTTCACTGTTAGCATCTCCCAGTGTGAGGACAGCTGGCCTTGATACATCACAGGAGTCTATTAAACCTGCCGGGTCACAGAGTCCTCAGCCCTCTCTAATTGAGTCTCAGGACACCACAGGAGATGAAGGCATGGAAGTTGAGGGTGTTGGCTTAGAAGCTGTTCTGACATCTGAGACGCCCATGTCATCTTACCCCCCCTGGATGAAGAGTCCAGACCGAGGTGGTCTCTCTTTCTCCTCAGTGAACTCTAATTTGAGAGACCTCACACCCTCTCACACCTTGGACTTGGGGGCTTACAGGCCAGATTCGACCTCCGCCAGCCCCTTCAGCGAGACAGCGCCCTTCTACTCCGGCAGCGAGGAGAGCGGTGGTGTCACTCGCTTACTGGTTGGAGATGGTGCTGGGGATGGAGGTGCTGCGAAAAACCCATCACAAAAGAAAAAGGTCTGCTTCAGTTCACAACAGTGCACGTTCACAAGATCAGTTATTTGTATGTATTAACTGACTCTACCTTTGTTTTGTGTTTGCAATTTTTAGGTCTCTCTCCTGGAGTACAGGAAACGTCAACGGGAGGCACAACGAAGTGGCTCAAAGGGAGAGTGCAGCTCTCCGGTTTCCACGGCACCACCAGTGGACATGTTCCCTGTTGCTGTGGAAATGGGCCTTGACCCGCCCACTTCTGCAGCAACACCAAGGACCCCTCAGCCTGGTGAAGAGTCAGATGCCCCACCTCAGGGAGAGAGGGAGGGAGAGGGCCAGTGGTACGACCATACAATGTCTTTCACAAAAATGCTCTTGCGTCAACCACAAACTTGACACAAATTTCACAGATTTGATTTGGGAGTTAGAAAACGTTAGAATCATATATTTCTATGGAGGCATCACTAATGACATCTAAGCCATGATTAGTTAAAAGCACCATCAGTTGCTTGATTTAAAATAGACATTTCAGGATATTTAATAATGTGTTTCGTTTTTTTATTAACAGGACATCTTCAACATCAGTAGAGCAGGCGAGGGAGCGGAGCTATCACAGGGCCCTGTTGTTAAGTGACCACCGCAAGGACACAGGTAAAACAAACTTCAATGTTAAAATATGTGTTTCTGTGCTCATAGAATACCTAAACGTTTGATACTGTGATTTTTGGGCCTGCAGAATCATAGTAATTTCTAAAATGTTAAAATCAAAGAATTGGTGCAAAGCATTCAAAGAGAAATCTTGAAATTCAAAAGGTGTGGAAACGTGGATTTAACCAAAGAACACCTGTTTGACCTGTTGTTTTTAGACAGTGGAGAGGCAGAAGGGGATGTCCGAATGAAGGACTGTCTTTCACCCAAGAGCTGCAAGAGCCCCTCAGCACATGCAGTAAGAGATGCTTATTTCTGAAGTATTCTTGCATAGCTGCATTCAGTGTTATGACCAGTGAGTTGATCATCCACATTTGATTCTTTATGTACAGCCCTGTTCTCCAGCACCCCAGACTGTGTCTCGCCCATCCAAGGACGAGGACAGTGAAGCACAGCCTCGCGGTTCTTCTCAACCGCAGGCGCTGCCCGTCCAGCAGTCCAGCACCAAGACTTCCAGTTCTAAACCAGCCGTTCTGACGCCCAGCAAGCTTCACTGTGGTGCCTCCCAGAGTCACTTTGCCGGATCTTCACTCATGCACTCCCCCAAAGCGCAACCCCAAGGTTCACCTTACCGTGGCCAGCGAGCCTTCCTTACAGCTCAGTCACAGAACCAGCCTCAGACCCAGGCCACATCTGGCCCAGCCTCTTTTCCTCAGTATAACCCTCAAAACGCTCCACCTCCACCACCCCCTCCTCCCCCAGCACCTCCTACCTCCGCAACCTACTTCCCTACTCAGCCAGCCGCAGCTGCTTCGCCTTTTCCTGCGTTCAAGCCGACCGTGGCCTCACCCTTTGCTCCCAGCTCTCAATCTCTCCTGCAATCCCATCATGCATTGCATTACCAAAGCAATGCAGCCCCTCCTCCCCCACCACCTCCTCCCCCTCCCCACCCGCAGTCTAGCCCTGCCTTGCTGCATGTCAATCTGCAACCTTCTCCACTGCAGCAGCATCAGCTGCTGCTAAGCTCGGCCCCGCCCCCACCACCGCCTCCACCACCTCAGGGTCCGAGTTCCCAGCAACCCCAGCCTACTAGTGGCACACTGCTGTCAATCAAACAAACACACCCCTCAACCCTCCCACCTCCTCCCC
>JAZGTI010009079.1:0-19302 GCA_036877585.1 Botia kubotai | reverse complement strand
CCCCAGCTAACAGGGAACGTTCTCAGAACAGCGGTTAATGTTCTCTAAATGTTCCCTCAGAGTTATCAAAAACTTTACAGAAATGTTTGAATAATGTTCTTATAACCAAGCAAAAAAACAGATGTTTGGAATGTTCCCAGAACTTTCAAAGTAACATTTTTAATGTTTTTGTTACTTAATAGAAACGTTAGGGAAATGTTCTTGCAACCTAAAATTGTTAGCTGGGTCTTTGCGTGTTGCACCAAATTTGACTCAAGCGATATGGATTGGCGAATTGAAATGAAGTCAAGAAGTCCAATTCCTCCAATTCAATCTGAGAGATGGCGGTAATATTGGCAAATCTGCTGATTCCGTCTCCCTCTGCGGTTTCTAAACAATTAGTTCCGGAAAGCGAGCGCGCAGATTCTCATTAACGGACAAACAAAGCGAGCGCTGCCAATAAGATGCATCCAATCATCAAACCATCTACAGTCCCTCGCGGAACACAGTGCAAATACTCCACTGAATTCAAATCCGAAGCAAAAGTGAAGTGAAACCCAAAGTTAGGCCGCAATCGCAATGTGAACATGCATCTCTCAGGCATCATCAGGCTGCATCAATATTTCTGGAAAGTGAGCAACCTGTCAATCCATCTGAAGTCATCAGAGCTCATTTTCTTCTGCATCTTCTCCATCAGCGCCGGGCAGAACTGAGATGTCCAAAGCTATTGTGGGAATCAGTGTAAGCTCGATTCAAATTTCAACCGCATCATCATCTGCAGCAGCAAATCACTGCGACAAACACACGGGCACGTTCGAAACGGAAGAGGGTAAACAGCATTATCTGTCCGCTGCAGATATAAAGTGAGCTTTAGAAATCTGAAAGCACAATGACTATTTGCATTTGAAAATTCAATTTAAACCAGAAAATACAGTTTGGGGTTTTTGGAAAATTTAAATACTGTGATGAATAATAAAATGAATTATTCATATAAAAAAAAAGTTTACGAACAAAAACAAACAACAGTGCATTTAAAAAGTAGCAAAATTAATAAATACTGTAAAACATTCCTGTTGAAGTTATGTTTATAATGCATAATGTATTATCCGATTTTGCTACTACATCAGTAATTTAAATACAATTTCAGAAGGTCTCGTCGCACAGATTTTTGAGGTGAGATAGATCTGGATAAATACTGTCATTTATATGCGCAATAACAAACACACTCGTCCATGTTATGACCAGAACAAGATGTTTTCAGGACTATTATCTGTCGTTTCTCATGAAAAGCTCACTTACTCAATTCGGAGAAATAAGGCATCCTTATTAAAATGTCACAGAAGAGCTAAAAGCAACGATCTGCTGAAAGACACAAACGCATGACACAAATGAAGCAAGGTCGCCCATAGTCAAAGCCTGGCAATGAAAACACAAAAGAACAGTTCAATGAAAGCTGATCATAAGGACCTGAAGGGAAGAACAGCCTCGACTAACAATGAAATCCATTTAGCGACGGCGCTTCATTCGTCGGATTCATTTTAGTGAGCACCAAACAATTCTTTATCTGGACTGTGGATGTGTGAATTGTACAGGCTGTACTTGTAGTCTGTACTTTTGGATCTCACTTTGAATTTTTATACTTTCAAGACCTTGAGCTTTGCCCTGCGAGGAAGACAAGCAGGGTGTGGAGAAATAAGGTTCAGCAGGTTTTAGAACACAGGAACAGAAAAGTCCAGACAGAAAACTAAAGGCCGGGTGAGTGCAGGTGCGGACTGCTGACCGGTGAAAAGAACAGTGTGCAGAGAATCCATGAAAACTCTGAACACATAACAAATGGCTTTTGGCATTCAGACAGAGTTCCTGTATGTCTCCTGGCTTATGTGCAACTATAGCCTTGATGTGCTGGACATTGTGTATCATTAAAGTCACCATGAAATCAAAATTTACTATTTGTTATGAATTTTCGCAGTGATTATTATATATGATTTATCCATCATGTGTCATTTTTTTTTATTTATGTGCTCTCATAATCCTTAATCAAAAACATGAATCTCCTCTTCCCCTCAAAATGACACCTCTTGTCTGATGATGTATGCCTGTTCCTGAGGGTGGGACCATATTGACTGTCCAATGACCAGGCAATTTCTACCCCTCCAACTTCCAACGATCCAATCAATTTCTGAAGAATGAAATTAACTCCCGGCCTATTTTGTTCTCATTTCAGAAGCTGCTTCATTTAGATGTGTCACCGTATTTAAGAAAAGACAGTCACAACTTCCATTTCATGCCGACTTTAACGAACACTGAAGAAACTCATGATTACTATAATTGGCGTGAAGGCGGCATCAAATAGGCAACATCTGCCCATGTGCGTTATTTACAGTCTATAATGACCCCACAACTGTGTGTGATCATCTAAATCTAAACTAAATTTATTTAGCTATCGTCTAACACATATTGAGCTCAAATTCATAACTGTTTCTGTCTGTGCGATTCAAAAAGAGACAGACAGCTGCGTTGAGCCGCTTCACACAAGGGCATCGAAAACAAAGCCAGAAATGCTTTCGATGCGATGATGACGGCTTTTGTTTTCCCTGCCTCTCTGCTCAGGCCGAATATGATTTCGCTAAGCCCCTTCTAACTATTTCCAGTGAGCACAAACTGCAGCATTTTGCCTTTCGGCAACACAGACGCAGGCTAGTTTTGTGTCCATCCCTCTTACTGCGTCTCATAAATAAACATTTTCTCCATGTTCTCACCTTGCCGAGAAAGTCAAGCTATTATATTAACCGTTTAAAAGCACTGTAACCATTTAAACTAATCAGTGTGATCCTCTTTATTATAATCAATTCAAAAGAGCGGGAACCTTTTGTGTCCTCCAGACGGTATAATCTGTACTAGACAGGAAGTTTAAAACACTGCGCTCATTGTACTGCATGACTAATGGCTTTGTTCAGTGAAGGCTTTCGTTGTAATGGCGCTGTTCAAAAATGAAGTCTCGCATTGTGGCTGGATCCTTCCCTGAGGGGAAACCGCCTCAGAAATCCCCTGATAAATCATCTTAGTGGAGGAATATTTGGCATCTTTTCTTTTAAAGAGATTTTATTGTATTGTGCACCTATCACGATGTAATTTAACTTAGCAAGGAGGCTGTTATTAAAGGGGCAGCACTGGATCCGACAGCAAACACTTAGCATTTCAAGTTAGAGAAACTAAGGTTGTTAATATACAGAAGGCTTAAAGGTGGACACGCCCCTTTTTCTGATTGGCTACAAGAGTGTTATAGTGTTGTGGTGATCGGTCCGATCCACTTTGTTTGTCTCCTATATACACAGCAAGACTAGGTGCAAATGCAATATTTTATTCCTCACTGCACACACAGAAGATACTTTCTATACCTTCAAGGCTAGGTCACAATTGGGTTTATCCTGTCGGTCATGTAAAACAAATTTATACATATATGCACTTGGCAGACATTTTTGTCCATCATGTCTTCCACTATGCATTTAGCTATAGATTTAGATATAGATCAGAATGCGTTCCCTGTATATCAAACCCCTGACCTTGGAGTTGCTAGTAGCAACAGGAACGTATAGCTGACTGTAGAGAGGTGTTGGTGAGGGGGAGAGAGACAGGGAGAGAGAGACAGAAAGAGAGAGAGCGTATTCTAACCTTGTACTGAAAAAGGAACAAGCCACAGAAGAGGCTGTAGAGATCCGCTGTCAGCAGAGACAGATTCACAGCCGTAGCGCTGGTTCTCTTGATCACCACAGGCATGAAGCTGTACAGCCCGAACATGCAAGCGCTGAATCCGATATACAGCAGCCCTGAGAGAACACACACAGTCAGAGCTGCATCAGTGAGTCTGATTTCTGCATACATGGTGAACCTGTACATACAGCACTGAATCCCTGGTGTTTAAAATCCGGTTTTTACCTGACAGAAAAAACAAAGGAACACTTTCTGGAGTCCACGCCAGAACAACTACTAATCGTATATCTTGATTGAGAAAACAACATAAACAAAACCGTCGAACATTCCGGCCTGATAAAATTACAAAAATCCTTATGATTAAATAAAATGAGGTATTAAGAAGGTACATGACAGATCAGTGTTCAACACAATATCCTTACCTTACCCCCATTGCTAATGGTAAGTTTATAATAATGATTTATCATTTGAGCTGTTGGGTTCGATTTCCCGGGAAACTTCGGTTTGGCTTCATTTAACTTCAACATATGTGGAAAGTACGTAAGGTAACCTGCAATTTTATGGTTCAAACAGGGATGGCGGTCATGAGGCACGCGCTGGACCATAAAACCTTCTTAAATTGCAACATGTGCGCATTTGCTTTGCAAGCGTTACAGATTTAAAACAGATAATGCATAACAGGAATGACTTTGCGTGTCCTTATATGGCAGCAGTGGATATATACATTCCCCTCTGTGGCAGTGAGAGCGCAGGTAGACATGTCAGAGAGGATATAGTCACCAGCTGTGATATTCTGCTCATAATTCATCCGCTGCAATATAATGGAATTGGATGGCACGGAAAAATTCAATTATTCACTTGTGTTCCCAGGTCATTCATTTCAAAATCCGTTTGTAAAGGACACAAGTTGTATTTCCGCAGATGGAGACACGGCAGGAATGGAGACAGATAACGCTAATTTGTTTTGAAATGAAAAAAGCAGTCGGCACTTACATAATCGGTTTCCTGTTTGGCAAAAAGCCAAGTCACATCACCGAAAATACATTAAACTATATAGAGCTGTAGAATTAATGTCGACTGTAGCTCAAATCTGTACATCTGTACATTTGATGAGCACAGTGTGTGTTCATTTTGAAATCTTCAGTCATATTGACTTGATTGCAGACTTAACCAATCTGAGCTGAGTTTGAGACGTTGTTGAGATCTCTTGTGAACATCTGATGGAGACGTTTGTGAAATTTCCGGGTCTTTTTCTCAGGAGAAATATCTGAGACACAGGAAATGTAAGCAGAAGTTTCAGTTTGCTCTCCATTTCATCTCATCGCTGTCTAGGAGAAATAATTGAGATATTGAAATTTATCTGTGATTTTTCTCTATGAGACCATGCTGCCACATCCAAAAATACAAACCATCATTGCACTTTTTAATACTTTTGTTAGCGATGCTATAAATAATCAGAGAAAAATGACAGGAGCACCTCTGAAACCCTTAAGGGAAGAACAAATATCAACTTGTGTCCAGCAAAGACGAATCAATGTCATTATTACATCATGATATATTTCCGAGCTCACACTCTGAGCTTGTTCTCTGGCCATGGGGCTTCAGAGCAGAAGGTTTCATAACTTATTCAGATGCCAGGCTAACACTGTCTGGCAAGAACGTTATGAGATGTCACCTGCTAGTCAGAAGAGAGTTCAGATCTGTCTGTAGGCCAGGATTTAACTATGTGATTCTGTTAAAACAAAAACAATGAATATTAAAAGACAACTCTGTGATTAGTTGTAGGTGATGACAACGTTTTCAGGAACGTTTCAGAGTGGATCTGACAGCTTCTAACTAACGATGACATGCAGAGGGAAGAGACGGCATACAAATGAATGATCAATTATCACAGAATCCCATGCTTGAATTCTGGCCTGTAGGAAGATTTACATTTACATGTGTGTATTTGATAGATGCTCTTATCCAAAGCGTGCACTGGCTGCTTCATCAGCTTGTGTGTCCCCTGAGAATCATCTATTATTTATATATACATATATATAAAACAATTATGAGATATGTTTGTAAGCTTGGACCATATTTACATTCATATTTATGCAACTGGCAGATGTGTTTATCCAAAGCGACTTGCAGTGTATTTGAGGTATACATTTAATCATTACATTTGTTCCCTGGGAATCGAACCCACAACCTTTGCTAATGCAACGCTCTACCAATTGAACTACAGGAATAAAGTATATAATAGAAATAAAACTGCTTTTATATATACTGGTTTCTCACGCATATATATGCATATACACACACACACACACACACACACAAACACATATTGTAGCCTGACACTACAGTCGTTTCAATCATTTTTTGTCATTAATTTTCATTCCGTACCCCATAATGACGAAGTGACAACAGAACTGTTTTCATTCAGACCCTTTGCAACAACAATTGAAGTTTCTCTCATTTCTCCTATATAATATAAATATATAATACATTTCTGAGAAGTATTTCAGGGATTGCTGTAAGTATTGCATTATCATCAACATGCCCTCGTTCTTTTTCAAGGGCATCGCGGCTTTGACGGCAGGTATTTCTTCTCCTGGCACGAAGCGTGTTGCTTGCGACGCCACTGACAGCTAATGACGTTGCCCCCCAAACGACTCCAGGCTTTGCTAACGTGACGATCCAGCATCCTCCTGGGATCCAAACCAAAAGCTGCCTTTGGCAAAGCCCTCCACACTTCATCAAAACCAGAAACATCAATCTGGATTAAACGTAAGTGACTTCCTGGGCCAAAAAAGGCACTAAATTTGAGGCTGTTTTGTTGTCTAATTTAAACCTAATTATAAAACAGGTAACATGGTTGAGGAGGTTTAAAGACGAATCTAAGCTGCACGGTTATTACTATAAAAAATTGTGAGCGTGTGTTCAGTATGTGTGACGGTGTATTTCTACAGTCATGGACTAGATGAGCAATTAATATAGTTAATTCTGGTAAACAGTTTAAATATGCCTGCTATCGTTTCTGCTGGATGTCTCACCGGTATCTCTTCGTCAGAGGCGCACAGCAGTTTTTAATTAAAGACGTCTTTCCACAGCAGTCTGATGTTGTTCCTTAAACACATTTTCACCAGAGATATGCAAAACAACAACATTTCTCAAATCTACTAGTCTCCGAGTTGCCTGAACAGCTAGTTGACTAATCAGTCTTAAGGAGCGCATTGTGTATGCTTTCCGTAACCAGTGTAATACGATCAGCTCCTTTTAACACATTTTACTGTAATGAGGAATATCGGAATATCGCTCAGTTCTGAATATTTTTCCCCCAAAATCAACATGAAAATGGTAAAAAGTCTGGTAATGACATCTGGACTTGCGTCCCACCCTCCATGTTGGTTCTGATTTTTCACCCACCCGCCTGCACACAGCAAGTGATGTTGGTTGGAATGAGAAGCACGTTCAGACTGATCCAGCATCAGTTCTTCAGGGAGAGCCGAAGAAGGTCAGTCATACCTACTGCTGTAAGACTGTACCACCATCACATGTCCAGCGTGTGTGTGGAGCTCCGTTGATTATTGGCGAGCCAGCGCGGTTTCTCCAAGGGCGTCTAAAAATACACCTGTCCAGTATATGTGTGTGCAGTCTCATTACTGATCGTACAGTTGTGCTTGATCCAGCGATCATGTACAACCGTGTACAATACAGTGTAATATAATACTATTGTAGTGTAATATAATACTATTACGTAATATAATACATGTCTAACTATTTTAAGTGCCTCATATTTTTTTATTTTTTTTAGTTTATTGATAAGGCGACATTTCTAATTTTCATTTAGCTTCAGTTTTGCAATTATTATTTATGTCTATATTTTATTTGATTTTAGTTAACAGCAATGTTTTAAGTTTTAGTTAACTATAATAACCTTCTTGTCTATCTGTCTGTCTGTCTGTCTGTCACAGTGGTTTAGAGATATATAATGCAATGTAAACCCGCAGTGGGAGAGTGCTGACCAAACATCAAAGTGTAAAACCATCTTACCTATCTGCCAGTCCCACTGGACCTTCAGAAGCTCCTTGTGCTCCATAATGGCCCTGAAATAAAAAAAAGACAACACAACTCCCATCAGCCACAGGTGAACCGAGCCGAGCTTTGAGAAATGAGAACGTCAATACAAGATAAATAGCCGAGGCACTGACGTCTCGACAGCATGCTTCATTTTGACAGCTGGGTGATTTCTACACTAAAAACTGACAAGTCCACTGAGCTGGGGCAAAGAGTGGTCAATCTCCCAGAAGCCCCTTGAACGGACCGAGAGTTCCTTCAGAGCTTTTTACACTTATGATGACATCAGATCGACCCACCCAACCAACCCACCACCCCCCGCAGACAATTAAAACCACACAGGAAATAATCCACAGCCCCGTGTGACACCACTGTACAACCATCACAGGTCTGCATCCATGATCCTGTTGCCATGGTTACAGGTCTCACTGGCCAACTTGTGTCTAGAGACACATCAGAATACGACCGAAACTGGAGCCCTCTCTGCAGTTCAAACTATTTGATGCAGGCACAGAATATTCTAGATCCAGTGCGGTTTTCATGCCCGGAGGCTACGCTAACTAAAGAAATCCTTTATTTACAGATTTTAAAAATACACAGATAGAACGATGTACATTAAGTGGGCGTAAACAGGAAGTTCCAACCGACTTCACTTTTGTGATGTAATTCAGAGCGAAATAGACGAATAGAGGGCGTGGCTTGTTTTTCCACTGCGTATTAACTGGATATTAAAAGTAGGCGTTTCAAAGCTCGCAGCAGACTGGCCGTTTAAGGGGAGTGGTTAATGGCTCTGGCTCCGCCCAAGCCATCGGACTGACATCATCAGACAAGGATTGGCTTTTTAGAGGGGAAGTACTTTTTCAAATTTTAATTAAAGATTGAGGGCACATGTATAAAAAATAAAAATTATGTGCACGGATAAATCATTTATAATAAACACTGAAGTGTTTCCTAAAAAAGGAACAATAGTATATTTTGATTTCATGGTGACTTTAAATACTTACTGGGGAAGTATAAACAAACATGAGCGATTAAAACCATGACAACTCGCCGAAGCTTTACAACTCGCCGTGACAGATAATGATTATGTGTCGCATTCTATCAGGAAACAGAACTTGCCAGTCGTCCACAACTCCAGCCTGCTTTGAGATAAAAATGGCATTCAGTATAATAATGCCAGGAAAAATGCAGCTGGCATGGGTAAGCAGCGTTACTGGCGTTTATGTAAATATGACGCAAATGTAGATGTTAAAGCACATTCAGGCTTCGGTGTGGCGGAACAAAGATGCTGGATGACAGTGAGTGGTTCAAACAACTCCTGCTGGAGTGGCTGCAGGTTTGCTGAGGGATGCGGGACGCCAAACGGGCCTCGTTTACAGACGGATAAAGAGACGAGAGAGGGAACGTTCCAGCTGGCTTTGGATTTGGAGGTTGGACGAGGAAACGTGGAGCGGCTGGATGCTGGAGATACAGAAAGCTCTGGTGGAGAACGACGTTTAAAGATGCAAACTGTGTAAATGTCAGACTGGATGAAGGATCCGCAGTACGTGACTCTACACAGCAGGTGGATGGAGGTGTAATGGGTAATCTGACAAGAGAATCCTGCTGAGGTCATTACGGACTTTTCTAAACATCTATTATTACAGAACTGCAATGGTAGAGCATTACGTACATCATTTCAAAATGGTTAACAGGATTTCAGAGGTTCTTTAAAGCTGCAATCCGTAACCGTAGCCTCTCACTAGCGCCACCTCTGTTTGAAACACAAAACCGCATGTTCATTTATGTACTTTTCATTATGTATGTTGAAGTCAAATAAAGCCAAACTGAGATTTCCCAGGAAATTGGACCTGACGGCTCAGATTATAAATCATTATTATAAACTCAATTATGTTGGGAACTGATCAGTGATCAGTCGTGTACGTGCTCAATAACAGATTTTTGTTTATTTTTAACCCACAAAGAAGTTACGGATTGCAGCTTTACGGCTATATTTGGGCTGTTCCGAGACTCACAGCTGTATCCCACTGAAGAAGGAGCCAAAGAGTCCCATCATGCCCAAGAATTCCACCCGGCTTAGATTCTTCACTATGAATTCCTCACACACATTGGAAATTCCATACAGCGTCGCCCCCGCAAGAACCAACAGGTCCCCAAAAAGCTTGTGGTCACCTGTATGAAACAGAGATGGCTGTTAAATCAGCTCTTATAATCCACACATTTCATAAGTATTTATGCTGCAAGGCTAACAAAGCATGTAAATATATTTTTATTCTCTTTTGACATGTTAATTTCTTCCTAGAATATAGAGTTCGTTTTGAGATCAATGAATTTCTACGACTTTTCTTTGACCTTTTCAGTCAGTAGTGAATAGGCATCTTTTCTCTTCTGATCTGTTGTCATGGCACTCAGATATTTGATTTTGATGTAAAATTAAAATAATTTAAGTGAACATTTTTGATTTACACTAATGTAATGTTTGGACCGTAGCGACATGTGTAATAGAACATCCCTCCATAGAAACACTATGGTATCGCCATGCCCGCGTGATGTCACAGTGAAGGGGCGGGGACTTACCGAGGCCCTGTTGCCGGCCCACCAGAACATCAGCGCCCACCATGCAGCCCATGCCCAGGAGACACACGCCCACGCCCACAAAGTGCAGCACTTTATACCTGACCAACAGGAAGAACCAGGAGAGCAGCAGCACCACGGGTATGACGAAGCAGTCCAGCAGCTGGAAGAAACATCAGAATCAGCGTTTGATCCAGAACACAGCCTGGAAATCACACAACTCTTGTTAACCATTCTGATGCCACAGTAAAAGCTAATATGTTATTAAACAAAATTATTAACTTCATTTAACACTTACATATTAAAATAAATACGAACAAATGAAATGAAAACAATGGCATACAGCCTTTAAAAGCCTTTAAAGGTTCAGTAAGCGATTTTTGAGAAAGACTGTTGATATTTGAAATCAACACCCAAACAAACAAGCAAACACAACCTTCCCTTCATTGCTGCTCCCACAAAAACAAACACGCTATAGAACACAGGCAATGACTATGCAGTGGCTATCCTGATTGGCTACAAGGGTGTTATGGTGTTGTGTGGATCGGTCCTATCCACTTTGTTTTTTCTCCTAATTACACAGCCAAGACTATGTGCAAACACAATTTTTTTAAACACACACAGAACAGACATAAAGCAAATACTCACAAAATTGTTTGTTGGGTTGTTGATTTCAATTTTCAACAGCGTTTTTTCAGAAATCACTTACTGCAAATCACTTACACTCACTGCACTTTAAGTATTTCTGGAACACTGAGTCAAATCACTTAAAACTATTTATTCAACAGTATATTCTAGTATTTAGTAAGAAACAGAAAGAAATTAAGAGTAATTACAGTATGTAGCTTGACTGATATTAACAACAGCAGCAGATCTATTTTAAGACGTTGACACTGTACATTTTTGTTAAAATTTAACGTTGTTTAGAGCAGCCGACCAAGAGTTTGAGTGAAAGTGAGAGAGAAGGGAGAATATATAAGCAAAATTAGTCCGTACATTTGCATTTTGGAGATCAGCCAACAGCACGACCATCTATACCAAGTAATCATCTTCCCTTTATGGGCAAATGTTATAAAGAGAGACTCCATCACATGGCTGCCTATTAATATTGATAAGCCCATGTGTAACCTCATTACGGTCTATATAAAACTGTTAAAATACGCTGGTTGTGAGCCGCAGGGGAAAATGGCACAACGGTTTGGGAAGCATTTCCCCACACAGGAAAGTAAGCGACAGCCGTCCGACCTTGTTAAGGTGAAAATGCGAGAATGTTTCTCGCTAATTTGGAACTGAAAATACACCAAAGTTCTGTTGAAGCCTCTGGCTTGTTTATTAGTTGTTATGTCTCCGTCGAAGACTGAAGCAGGATTTTTATTCGATTCAATTTCACATTTCTATATAAAATTGATGGGTTAACCTTGCAGAGGCATGGGAGGCGTGCATGCTTTTCTTTATGAAATAATACGATTACTCTCGGCTCACGGTTTTATGTTGCCATGTACAACCCAAATCCCTAAAAATTAAACATGATAACTGACATAATACCACAGCGCCACGCTGTTTCTTAAATGTCGGAGCAGAGCGATTACAGAGCGCTTTGAGCCGCGGGGATCAACTGACGATTCTGTCTGTGTTAAAACCAATATCACAGTTGTGCTGTTGCACTGAATATCAGCCGTTCAATACTTTTATATGATACCAAAACAAGACCCCTGCTGCCCCAGCACATCCCTTCCTGGCAAGTTTTAAAACAAAGTGATGCCTATGTGCTATAGGTAGACGCTATATGCTATAATGTTCCTGTAGCCTACTATAGTACTAGTTATATAGTATTCTATATGGTGTACTATACAGTTCCTGCAGCTATACAGCAAAATATATCGTGTACTACATAATTCCTGTAGCTATATAGTATACTATACAGCGTATACTACACAGTGTACTAACTAATTCCTGTAGCTATATAGTATACTATACAGCATATCTTATACAGTGTACTATATAGTTCTGTAGTTCAACCGGTAAAACATTGTGCTAACAGTGCAAAAGGTTGTGGGTTCTATCCCAGGGAACATGTACTTACATACATAACTGTATAATAGATCAGTACCAATCATGATTGACCATCAGCAGTGGCTGTGTCTGGTTCCACTGTATAATCACAGAAGCTGCTGTCTCCACTGGCCCTGAGCAATACAAACTGCATCTAATTCTTTATCTCCTTTGTGTTGGTAGAGAACACACAGACAGCTGCTGTACTGCTTTAAATTCAGCAACACAGGCTGTGCTGACAGCTGAGAAGTGCTGAACCCGTGTTATCTGCCCATCGGTCGCAGAGGATGTTTTTAAAACAGCATGCTCTTTAAAACAAACCAGTGTGTGTGTGTACATGTTTTCTACCACTGTGGGGACCTACTAAATGATGAAACGTACTAAATGATGCTTTTATTAAAATGTAAAAAAAACTGTTTCTTTGAGGGTTGGGTTTGGGGTTCGGGTGAGGGGATAGAATATACAGTTTGTACAGTATAAAAGTCATTATGTCTGTGGAAAGTCCCTATAAGTCATAGAAACAAGTGTGTGTGTGTGTGTGTGTGTGTGTGTGTGTGTGTGTGTAGGGCCATCATGCACCTATTAGTTAGAGCGACACCAGTGGCAGCCCATGTAAAGTAACCTGCAATTCTATGGTTCAAACAGAGAGGGCGACAGAGAGGCAGATGTTTTGTATTGCAGCTTCAATACTGTCTGTTTTCAACCTGTATATCTGAGATGATAATCATGCCATGCAATCGTATCCAATCGAATCAATAATAACAAGACGCAACCCTGTTGTAACTGTTGTGAACATAAAATCCGTATTGATTGGTGTGGATACACTCTGTTACACAGCACAAGTATCAGATAGACTTTTATCAGATCTAAGATAGACTTAAAACTGTGGAATCCAAGACCACAGTGAAAATCAGTGTGGGGAAAAAAATCATTTGAGCCTAGAACAAATAAAGTTTTAGGATTTTGAACAATGTGTAAGAAATATTAGCATTGTCACTAATGTGCACCACACTGTTACACTGACTTTGTGTACATAAAATGCTCTTTAGAACCTTCTCAAATCAGGTAAAACAATTATTTATATTATGGAAATAATTCCATTCCAGCTTGAGTGCATGTCGTCACTAAAGCTAACTGAGAACATACTAAATACTAAGATGAGAGTCTTATTTTTACATTCAAATAAAATACTAAATATATCATTTGAAATACACATTTGTACCAAATTAGCACAGATTTGGGAGAAAAAAAATCTGTAACTGTCACAGACTTTTGTATCACACTGTTTCATCAGACCAGATGACAACAGATTTTCTAACGCTCGAGTTTCTGCTTAATGACACCTGTGATGGCACACAACAGCTGAAGAAAATCAATACCTTCTGTGCTGGAATCTCTCTAAAAATCATTAATACCTTCCCTGGACACTAATCAAACAGCATTCGTGTGATAGTGATGTCAATAAGACTCTTTAATAAATATGAAATGATATGCAAATGTAAAGAGTTTTAACTGGCTCTTAACTGGCTGTCGGTCAGATGCACCCAACGATGGACTCAATTCCGTATTATGTTTAAAACATTTCACTAACTACTTCAAAAATATTGTTTTGATATTTATGATACACAACAAAAACGTTCTACTAATGTTACTGCAAAAATTGTTTTTTGGTAACTTCGTAAGAACTTGTAGAGAATGTTCGGCCAACGTTCGGAGAACATTCCTTGTTAGCTGGGTAGGGCTTACTAGATAGAAAATGTTTGGTGTAGTAGTATGTATCAGACGGTTAGTGAGTGAACTTTGGGAAACTAGTTATGACTCACCTGAACGCTGGTCAGCGTGGTGTATTGGTAGGCTTTGATGACCAGGTAATTGGCCTCAATATCAATTAGCCCCAGAATCATGTACTTCCACCATCTTCTCTTCAGTATTGCCAGGAGATTCTCCTCTCCTGTGAGAACATAAACATGGATTTCAAGCAGATCAAGATACAAACAGTTCCAGCAGTCTGACGCTGTTCAATTGATGTTTCATTTGGGAAAAGACAATCAATCAGTTAAACTGGTTTGGAGGCACAATTCTCACACACAATTCTCAGGCTCCAAGATGACCATCATGCATTCCAAACCTCATATTGAACAAATCAGAAATACAGGCTTAGTACACGAGGTCAAAATGAACCTTCCCACAAAAGCATAGATTAAGAGAGTTCTATATATTTTCTATAGATGTAGAAAGATTCCACCTAAAACTCAGGAGAAATAAAACAACCTGGGTTCCCTACGCAGGTTTTATATAAAAGAACGCAGTAATCTCTTGACACGGTAAGGCTCTTGAAATAAATATGGGTTTTCTATAGGATTTCGACAGCAGCTGCAGTACATTTGTCCAAGTACATGTGGGTATTAGAAACACAAAGAACCTTGCAGACCTTCTAACCCAGTTTTCCATCAACCTCACTGAAGAAAAGCAGAGATGAACACGTAGTCACGACACATTACCACACTGCCCAACCAAACAACAACCCATTAACTTCCACTGTTCAGACACAGAACCAGTGAGACCACAGAGATCTCCTAACGTATCTTCTCACATAGGTTTGGAATGACATGATGGCGAGTAAATGATGGAAAAATGTTCTTTTGGAGTAAACTATCCATTTAATAGCTCACTTTGGAAAGGTTGGAAAACAGTTTTTTTTCCCCAAAGAATATTATTTAAATTTGGTCATTTATAATTTAAGTGGTTGTGTTCAATTTCCCACGAAATGTCAGTCTGGCTTCATTTGACTTCAACATACGTAACGAAAAGTACATAAATTAACCTGTAATTTTATGTTTCAAACAGAGATGGCGACAGAGAGGCGAAAGTTGCATTTTTAGGAACTGCCTGACACAAAATCGCAATGACTTTAACAGCTGGTAATTCAATCACATTGAAATCCACAGAATGTGTGTTTCTGATGTGGTTTCAAGGAGTAAAATGATCAAATGAAAAACAATCTCGATATGCAAATCTCAAGTGATAAAGAAATTAGATGTTTACAGGCCCAGTAGACACAATTCAGAATCACTGAAAATCAGATCTTACGGATATCAGATCCATTCGTAAACACGCAGAAAGGAGGCGCGCCTTCCCAAAGGTAATCAAACACGGTTTAATATTGACTGCGGTATTGGAGACCATAACTATATCTGTGGATGCCTCATACTGAGGTGAGGTATGGCAGATATTGACAGTCAAAAGAAAACTCATTTAAATGCACCAGCTTCACCTGAAAACAACTTCAGATTGTGAAAGCACAAGAAACACAAGAGAACCAACCGAAATCCAGAGAACATACGATTTTTTAGAGTAGAAGTGAAGTGGGAAACGGTACATGACCTCGGTACTACATTCAGCTAATATAAACATATAGATAAACTTATCTAAATTAACCTCAGGTGAGGTTTTTATGCAGTTAATTATAACCATTATATTCCTAGGACTTTTTTTGATAGGTTTTTTTGAGAACTACTTCTCTCTCTCTCTGATAAAACTACATCAGACTTAAAATGCACCTCACTGTTCTGTGTGACATCATTTTTGCCTTTCAATGATTTGATCTCCTCCCGCCCCCCGATCGTGAGAATGTTAATGGTTGTGCTCTCACACGATGACCACGGCAGCTGTGTCAGAGATTTCATCTCTGAGCTTTGTTACAGAGACTGGCTGCAGACCGCACGCTGGTCGACCGGGAAGGAGAAAATTACTCTTAAAGACGGGTCATTCTGACAGACCATATAATAATCTCCTCTCTAAAAGGCACTGACAAACCCACTGCCTTACCAGAGTGTCCAAAGACCATCTCTCACCAGACGACTGGAGACCGCATGTTCCCACAGACGTGAGATGGAACGTCTGCTGGTGGCGAGTCTCACATTTGCAGAAAAACGGATGTGATTTCTCTTGCCCAAAACCATGGCAAGAGAAACATACATTTATACATAAAACTTTCCACGGATAACGTACGAAACAGATCAGTATTTGTGTATTGTTTTCATGCAAAAACAGCCGAATCATGTAGGTTGGTAACCGGTATCTGGTATACTTCAGAGCCTGTTGGCTCACCCAAGGTACCACCTAAATTTAATAACCTTTATTAGTATTTATCACCTGATTGTTAGTAGCTTAAAGACTAACTCAGCACATTTGTGGTTCAAGGGTATCCTATGACGATACTGACACATGACGTGGTCAAAACAAAACAGTCATACCCAATTAAACATGAGGCACTTTCCATCAAAAACAGCTGTGAAATCAGATCATAACACAGAAATTCTCAACACGGCAAACGTAATCCTGCAATTACTATAAGCATTATAGAACTCACATGAGACTAATTAATCCGTTTAAAATACACCAATTACATAAGCTAACAATTGGTTTAAAAGACAAGCATGACCTACAGTATTTGCAGGTTTACATCAAAGATAATGGACTGCTTTGATGAATGTTTGAATATCTTAGCCAGCCTTCTCCTTATAATGTAAAGTTGCAACACAAAATATTACTCGCAATATGACACGAAAGTGCATGTATAAACGTTTTTATGAGAGGTACCGCTTTACGTAAAGACTGTATGATGGTGCGAGTGATTCGATTACAACAAATGAAATTGCACTACCAAAAAAGCTTAAGAAATATAATGATATGCCATTTCAGACTCACTCTAAAATGCTGGACATACCACCAAACAGATGCATTGCCTTTAATGTGTGTGTGTGTGTCTTGTTTATCTACCACAGTGATGGTAAAAGTCAAGATGGTACACCTACGTTGTGGGGGTCAGCCAGCGGTTCCTGCGAGGCTAATTGATTATTAAACATACTAAATAATGCTTTTTTAAAAACAAAAAATGTAAAAAGTTTAGGGGTAGGGTGAGGGTTAGGGGACAGAATACACAGTTTGTACAGCGTTTGTGTGTGTGTGTATTTTCGCTCAGCGTGGAGGACACATTCATACCTCATTGTTGAGTGAACACAGTTTATTGATTATGTGTCTGTGGGGAGGGTTACAGTCCAGTATTGTAACAATGCAAACAATTAATGTCTTTCCTGACTCTGACCTCCTCGACACTTCTAATCTGCGTCAGTAAGAAAGAGTGCATACAGCTGCCTTTAAATACCCAATAATGAAGCTTTCAGGGGTAACCGAGCAGAGGACAAAGCTGTGACCTCACACATTACCCAGCAGTCTTAGCACCAGATTCCTCATAATAAAGACGTCTGCCTGTGATGAATCTGCCAGAGAACACAAACACAGACTGGAGCCACATCTCCTTTATGTAATACAGGCATGTAACATATAGAACATAATTCATGTGCTAGTCTGTTAATTGCACAGACTGGTTAACCTAGTTATTGTTACATATACAGTGAACACAGCAGTTATCACAGCATCAGGCTGCCTTTATCGGTAATGACAGAGTATCATACAAGGTCAAAGTTATGCACAATGTCATAATAAAAAACTTTAGAAATATGACAGACATATATGGTTATATAATATTTAGAAATATTGCAAAAATAGCATATTTTAACAAATGTGGAAGTTGTGCATGGCATTAAAGGTGTCTGAACGGCGCCATCTTAGGCTACATAATCATTACCGCTCATTTCCATCTAGCGCCATAAAGGCAGACGTTGATGCACTTTGAGATGCAAAACCCTGATAAACGCTCATCCCAAAACGATTTCTGTAAACGCATGTTTCTTTGCAGGAAGCTGCGAAAAGACGCGCGAGATGAGTCATTTTGCCGTTGCGATCCAGCAGGAAATCAAGCTCTGAAACATTTCAAACACAATGAGCCCTAATATCAGCAATTCCAAAGGTTTTCCACACTGGTCTTTAGATGAGATTTGTTTTTATGCACACGCAACGGTGTGAAATCAATAACGTTCAAATGATTAATTAGGTTATTGAATGCAGCTCTGTAGGGAAGAGCAACAATTGTTGTACAAGTTGTACAAGCACGCTCTATTGTCACATTATGACAGCGATGAATGGAATGTGGAACTCAAGGCCACGTCTTATTGGCCGAATGGAACTTTACATTTGCAGCATACGCTGTCCGAAATTACACACTCGATATGTACTTGCAGTATTGCTGCGGCTGCGTTCCAATTGTCATTTCATAATCAATCCAACTATTGAAATTATATTTCAGAGTACAACGAACTGAAATGTACTAAATTTGAAGGACGCACTGTACATGCAGCAGGAAAACAAACAGCACTTCACACACAATCACGCTCAATATCTTCAGCATTTCCCTCACGCCTTACTTTTAATTTAAATAATCGTTATTGCCATGCTCTCGTTTCTCTCTGCCAACATCCTGGCAGCCATGCTGACAGATTGGTAAGAGGAATTCTGGCACGCGCTTCCATTTGTTTTCTATTCCTGAAACAAAGGCAGAGAGTGCCATATGCCAAGCAGACATTGTCCTCTTGGAACAAGAGCAATTCCAAGTGGGTTTGTGTTCTCACACTGAGAAGATGGACTTGTACACTTATGTTCCTGCCATGTTACAACAAGCTATTTGACTAACGTATCAGCAAACCTCATACTCTTACAGCGTACTTGACGCTCAAATCTGTTTTCCTTCTGAAACAATGGCAGGATGAAGTGTTGTTACACACACAAATACACACAAATGCAATAATAAAAAACGTTTTCTCTTGACAAAAGGCATGTTTATTGGGATCACGAATAGTAGCGCCGGCCAAATTTTAAAGGTTTCTCATTGGTCAGTTGGCGGGTTTACGCAACATTCAAATTTATGTAAAGTTAGATGACGTGTTTTTAATATTTCCTTTGATTAGTGAAGCGCAGTGTCCTAAAATTGCTGTAATATGAATCACGCTGCTGTTAGCCATCAGC
>JAZGTI010009078.1:292-19303 GCA_036877585.1 Botia kubotai | reverse complement strand
GTAGCTCAGTGGTTAGAGCATGGCGTTAACAACGCCAAGGTCATGGGTTCGATCCCAGGGATTGCACATACTCAATGTATAGTAAACAATGTGTAATATAATGCAATGTAAGTCGCTTTGGATAAAAGCGTCTGCCAAATGCCTAAATGTAAATACAACTAAATGTTGGTATATGTAGTTAAACGCTGTCTCACCATGTTTGGAATAACCATAGCTATTTCCAGCTGAAATACCTAGGATTCACTCCAAAGTCTATTTGATATAAACATATGCCTGCTTTCTTCTAAACAGTCTTGTGTGACTGCATTTTCTAATCAAAGTGTCTGTTTTGTTTATTTGTTCTCTTTATGCTCTGATAGCATGCAGACAAATTATACTTTTTGCTCTACCACACAGAATTATGTGTAAAAAGGGCAGCTTTTTTAATTGATTGATTTACAAAACGAATGTCCTTAGAGTTGAAGAAGTTTTTCCAGCATGTTGTTAGAAATCTGTCATGGACTTGTTCTTAAGTGTTAAAGAACATTTTTGTAACTTTTTATATGGTTGATGCCATTCATATAGGTCTCTGATTCCTTGCACAGGTTCTACTGCAGGGCTGGAACCCAGGCATCCAGTGGGAGTACACACTGGCCAAAGAAGCTTCAGACAGGCAGAACCAACCAAAACACAACTACACCTGGGCCATCATTCGATCGCAGTGCTCAGCCACCTGTGCAGGAGGTAATGTATGCTGCCCTAATTCAGTCCATTCTGCTAATCAGTCAAAACATGGCAGATCATTTCCTACATCTGATTTAACCCTCTGGGGTCGACAAACGCGCCGGCGCGTTTTGAGGCATGTTTTCATGATAACGCGGAAAAGAACGTAAAATGCTCCGTCATTTTTGATCGTACAGATACAACCAATACATCATTCGAATCTGTAAAGGGTCTATTTTTATTTGTATACACTCATAATGACAATGAAACCCTGTGCTTATATAAAAACAATTAAATACATGCGTCCATTTTAAACACAGCATTTGTTGCCCCTTGGCAACAAATGGGGTGCCATTCCCCATAAGCGGGTGCTCAGTGCTCTTATGATCTGTGTTTCCACTAACTTAAGAGTGAAATGATGACATAACTGACAGCTATTATATAACACTCACCAATAAGCATGTTGCATCATAGTTTTTGTTTGAGTTACAAGGGTTTTGCGAACATTTTAATATGCAAAGTAATTTGATTCAGTTAGGTCTAGTTTACCGTTTATGTTGGAGATTGTGTTTACGTTATGTTTAAAGTTTAGTTTCGGTTTTGTCTTTTCTCATTTTCATTTAAGTTATTTTTGTTGTTTGCCCTCTTGTGGGTTTTTGCTTTCTGTTTATTTAAATAAAAAAGTGCATTTGTGTGACTTGCTGTCTGCAACTGGGTTCTTCCCAGGAAGAATGTTGGTTCTTCCAACATTCTTTAATGATGTCAAAGGACAATGGGATGGGGTTTTTTTACCACTGGCTTTACATATATTTATTGTCCATGGCACTACAAATTTATTATTTGGCTTCTAGCACACGTGGAGATGCTTTGTTTAATTCATAGAGAACTTTGTGTTTGTTCCTCAGGCCACATGGTGACTAAATCATCATGCTACAAGGATCTGAGGGTGCAGGTGAATGCATCTTACTGTAACTCACACACTCGGCCCTCAAGCAGTGTTGTGTCCTGCAATACACAGCTTTGCCCCCCAAGGTAACTCCTATTAACTCCTTTTTAACTCCTAACCCTAGTTATTGCCCTGCTACATTTATGCTGCATATATCACTAATGCTCCGATTTACACAATGTTAAAAGTTGAAAAACAGTGTGTTATATTTGTAAGTGATTGAGCTCAAAACGTTTGCGTAGTGAAGGATATTTCTTGTTTTGCATATAAAACTTTTTAGACAACATGTATGCTTGCCTCTACAACAGCCATTAAATTGAACTGGCACATACTATGGTAATTATCCTATTACCATAGTATCCTAGTTGCTTAGAGGATACTGCATCAAAGACTTGCTCAGATTAGTCCGATCTACTTCTACTGCACCTTTACTTCAAAGCAGCCCAAAGCTGCTAAAGATATTTGAGTGTGTGATTTTAGACCTCACTGCTCCTGTTTTGCCTGTGCCTCATAATAATATTTCTTAGAGCTGTCTCCTTGACAACAGCATGCAGGGACATTTTCTTGTTTCACGTATCAAGTCTAGTCAGGAACCCCTGGGAAGACCGATCCATCGCCTATTTTCTCCACTGCTCCTCACAAGTCTGTAAACTTTAATTCCTAATCATGTCAAATGTCTTGGAAAGATAGTGACAGGATTACAGAATGACACTCACACCAGGTCAGCCAAAGTGTCCGCCAAATCACAGAACTAGTTGTGTGTCCCTGAGGGCCCGACCATCCAGAGAGACGATTCGCGTGGTAAAATACGCGTCATTCGCGCGTGCAAATCACTTCACAACAGACGCGAATTCGCGTCATGGGAGGGGCTTCAGCCGCCTGGCCGCCAGTCTGTTCGTTGCAAAATGACTGACATGGATTTTGTTGAGAGAGTAGCTGCGCTTTATTTATTGTGTGGAAGGCTGAAAAACGTCGTAAAGTTGTTCGGCGTCGTTTCTGGGTCCATCAGATCCTTCAGAGGCGCACCCAGCTTGGTGAGTTTCACCGACTCCTCCATCTTTGTTAAAAAACTCAGCCTCCGCTCACTGATCACGTCACTACTAGAGCGAGCTCCTGATTGGTTACCGCAGCGCGGAATTTCGCCAAAGTTCAGATTTTTCAACTCACGCGTTTGAAACGCTCAATGCGCACCGCTTCATTTGCGCTATTCGCTATTCGCGCCGCAGGATGGCTATTCGCGTTTTTGCATTGACTTAACATGTAAATCACTCGCGCTTGCCGCTTCATTCGCGTCCGGTGTGAACGCACCTTGAGACCTGCTCTTCAAGTATTCTTAAGAGTATTAAAGTGTCTGTAACTCCTGTAAAACCTGTTTGATACTGAGCTGGTTGTCTCCCAAGTGCAGCTATTTCCTTTGGCGCTTATTCTGCACTTTTTCCCTCTCTCTCTTTATGTCTGTCTCACTCTCCCGTTTACATCTCTTGTTATTGCTCTCTGTTGCTGTCTCATTTTCACATACCCTTATTCTGAGAGAAAGATCACTTACTACAGTTCTGCAAAATATCTATATCTGTGTGCTATTATTAGCACATTAAACACACAGCTGGCTCCACTTCTGGGATAATGCTGGGATACTGCATTCATTTTCCATATTTTCATCTTAACAAGCGCTAAAACCCCCTTCTGTATATAAATATACGTCTTACAGGTCAGAATATATAATGTAAGTTTAAACAAGTTAAACAATTAGAAACAAATACCAAAAAAACAAAAAGAAAATTAATGAACAAACAATTATAAAATTACTTAAGACAGAAGATGTGTAAGTGTATGTTGATAGTCCAAATGCCATACTCAACACAAACACCCATTATTAAAAAAATGTGTTAACAGTTTATATTTACTCCAAGAATATAGACATAAGACCTAAACATAGATTCTTATGAGATTTTCCATTGTTTACCACAGATTTCATATAAGATCATCATTGTTTTCCAACAAAGTATGCATGCAACACAGTATAACTGGTAAAACTGACTGAAATCTCACCCGTTTGAGTCTGAAATAAGACCATGCACACATATTCATGTTTAACAAGCAGGTGATTAGTTTATTCTTCACAACTTTGTGTTTATTAGGCAAATTTGTGCATCTGTCAGCTATAATTGTTAGGCGTTCGGACTCTTATTTTGAAGTGTTCTGTCCGTTTCTGGTTTTCACCGTTTTCACTTCCTGTTTGTAATCGCCATCATCTGTTCACCATTGATTAGTCATACTATTTAAGTTCCCTGTTCCTGTATTCAGTTTGTCGGTTATTGTTGCTTGTTGTATGTTCCCTGGATTTTTGGATTACCTTGGATTAGGTAGGATTAGGTATTGGATTAGGTAGGTAGGATCGGAAGGATCGCCCCAGAGCTGGAGAGGTCCGACCAGGTGCACGAGCCATTTTCTTAGTGACTATGATCCCAGCTGCCTTGAGATCATTGACAAGATCCTCTGTCAATGGGCTGATTCCTCACCTTTCTCATTATTGAAACTCCGCGAGGTGAGATCTTGCATGAAGCCCCAGACCGAGGGAGATTGACAGTTAGTTTGTTTCTTCCAATTGCGAATAATCACACCAACTGTTGTCACTTTCTCACCAAGCTGCTTGGTGATGGTCTTGTAGCCCATTCCAGCCTTTTGTAGGTCTGCAATCTTGTCCCTAACATACTTGGACAGCTCTTTGGTCTTGGCCATAGTGGAGAGTTCGGAATCTGATTGATTGCTTCTGTGGACAGGTCCCTTTAAGAGAGTGCTCCTAATCTCAGCTTGTTACCTGTAAAAAAGACACCAGAAATCATGCTGATTGATAGGGGATCAAATACTTATTTTAATCATTAAAATGCAATCAATTTAACTTTTTTGAAATGCATTTTTCTGGATTTTTTTTGTTGTTCTGTCTTTCACTGTTAAAATAAACCTACCATTTAAAATTATAGACTGATCATTTCTTCAGTGGGCAATGGTACAAAATCAGCAGGGGATCAAATATTTTTTCCCTCACAGTATTAGAGGAACTAATGGTTCCTGGGAATCACATTGGTTCTTTGTTCCTGTCTGCAAAGCAGCTCTAGTTTTCTTTTCAGCGTGATTTTTGACCACTGCTTTGTGTTATGATCTATTTTGCAATAATGACTGGCTAAGTGTACATAAGTGTAAGTGTAAATATTATATTTTTTATATTATTTATATTGAATTATAATATTTATGAATATATTTTGAATATAATATAGAAAAACATTTAACCTCTAAGGTTTGTTCCACACTTTTAACACCACCTGGATTGAAAATTTTCATCCCATGCTCCAATGAGCTTTTCTAAGATAGAAAGAAGTTTACTGATTAAAACAAACCAGTCATTTTCCAAACGCAGTGTGAGAACATGCTTCATCCATCACGTTTGTGTGATGCACAAGTGACTATGACAAAGAAGGGCATTGCCAAGTAAAAATTTCTCAGGCTGAATCTGTCCACTGACTGGTATCTGGCAGCCTGGTTTGAGTGTGGTTGGAGGTTTTAGCTGTTGGGTGAGGAGGTCACCTTGGCCAGCTTGCCAAGGCCAGCTGTGTTTGTGTCCAGGGTGTACCCCACCATTACTCAAATGCTGGCACATGAAGGCATCATCTATTCGTAGGACAACGACAACAGAGCCCTGACCCCAGAACAGGAGTAAATTTGGGCAATGTACACTAACAAAAGAAGGTAATTGAATATAACAATTCAGTGATAGTTTAGACAAGCTGATACAGGAAAAATTTCCAGAATAAAGCTAAACAACACTGTGATACTAATCACATGAGACACACAAAAGGCTACATTATATTTCATAGGCTTGTTTTTGTTGTTGTTATAGTTGATGATGATGGTGATGCATGCTTCTTCGAATCTTTACAATGTCTAAGGTTCTTTAGACATATTTATTGGAAAGCTGTATAATTCCAGATATCAGAACCTCTACCATTAATTCCACATAATTGTGCAACCACGTAATCTGACAGACAGTTAAATAATTCAGCATTAGAGATATTGCAAAAGAAAAAAAATATCCAACTCTGCCTTGCCTTGGTACAGTAATATGGCTATGCATAGCCATATTATGGCTATATATACTGACTTATGATTTCACTGCATATTCAATATCCTGCACCATAAGTCTTATAATGACACTAGAGGAACACTTTCACAGGCTAGCACTGACAAAGTTAACACTTAGCCTGGTGCTAAAAGATTCAGGGTTTGGAATAATGAGACTGTTTTTTGCAAGCTTGCTGTCAAGAGCCAGTCTAGTTGACTGACCTATCTGGTTACCCTGGCACAAACATGTTCTTTCAAAGTAAGTGAGAAAGGGCTCTTATGTCAATCCTCCCAGAATGTGCTGGCTTGGTCTTGTAAATTGACCCATCTAAGTGCTGAGTATTTCTGGGCTTCCATTCAAAACCATTGTTAATGTCTAATAAATTTTGGAAGTAATAACTGGGGGTAAATTTAAAAGTAAATAAATAAATACACATATAATAGCTTTTGCTATTTGTAAAATCATGCTTTTTTTGACAGTTTATTCATCCTCATGTTGTTTCAAATATGTTTAATTTTCTTTCTTCTATGGAATACAAAATGAGATGGAATGCCTGAAATGAGTTGGGCAGAATGTGCAGCCTTCTATCTTACATACTGTACAGGTGAATACACTGTCAAATGACAAACATGGCAAAAACGCACTCTAATAGCACTATAATACAGTCCATATATTTACACTATACCATAAATATACATACATTTACATTTTCATGAAGCCATAATTGTAATTAAGCATATGCAAATTGGTGCCTTATGAAGAACGCAGAGCCATACACAGAGTTTTATAAAAACAGAGGTCTGAAAATAGCTTGCTAGGGAGGTTTGGGGTAAATGTGTGGTTTAGATGCTTACGTATTCACCTTATAACTATTGACTGAAGCGTAGCTCTGTAATTTACACTTTGCACCTGTAACCATAAATCCCGCCTTCTTTGATTGCTAACATCTCAAACTCTGACATTGACAAGGCTGTTAGACTTCTGGTGAAGTCAGATGAGAAAGTTACACTTACAATATCCTTGCAGCACTAAAGAAGAATTAATATTAGGCATTAATTTCACAACTTCTATTATATACAGAACTTCGATGTATAGACCTCAATGTTGGGTATGGCCATGAAAGAGCCATTGACATTTGATATCATTGTCATCAAACTGGATAGGACATATTTTAATGCACCATGTTTGAATAAACACAAATAAGATTTGAGAACTACTTTGGGGCAAAAGGTTTAGTAAATAATGACTATTTTTCAGGTTTTTCCTTGTGCAATCTATCACCACCATGTAGTTTTAGAAGACTTAAAATGTAGCATATGGTAAATATGCCATACAGTCTATTTTATGGATACATTTCATAAATACATTAAACTAAACAACCCCAGTCATCATTCACTTTCATTGTATGGAAAAGAGCAACATGATCGCATCACTTAACTTTAGTTTTCCATAAAAGAAAACGTCATACATGGTTGAAACAGCATGAGGGTGGGTAAATGAATTTACATCTATGGAGGACAAGTTATTCCCTTAAGATTTTTAAGAACTTCAGCATATCAGTGGCCCTTCATGGACCTTACATTCTGGGACTGAAATTCAGAAAAATGGGATGTAGAAACCCCTGTTGTGTGTTTTGTATAACTTAACGGAATTTGTAACACATAGAGGAGAATCCATCATGTCTTGTTAATAGTCATCTGAGAGGGATTTACTTTTAGGTGTCCAAGAGCATAGCAATGAGTCACTCTCAATGTGTCCTTCCTGTAATACTAGCCAAACATTTGCTTGTATCTACTCCGGTATTCTAATAGCGTGATACTGTCATTATGTCATCAACAGGTGGCTAAACCAATGTAATAGTACCATGAAAAATCACATTTCTCTCTCTCACATTCTACATACACCCCCCAACCCCCCCCCCCAAAACACACACACACATTTCGAGATCTTTTTCTGCCTCATTAACTGTTCTCTGTAAACGCCATTTATTGCATTCATGTTTTCCTGATGTCCTGTTTGTTTGGCCTGAGCCATTCGGGTTTACAAGAGGTCAGTGCAGGGTTAAAAACCTTTCAAACTCACACTGATGGACATGAACAGACATATGCGTAAACGTTAAACACAACGAGGGTTGAAGGCTACCACTGAAGTGTTTTTAATGGCCACTGTAAACTCACTCTTTGAAGGGCTTCAGTCATTAAGACACTGTTTTCCCCACAGCTTACAGTTACCTCACGTAGAGACGCTTTACCAGAAGACATATCAACATTTCCACTAGCAGATACCTGTGCTCAGATACCATAACAGATTAGAATTATAATAGATGGAATTTGCCACCTAGATCATGAATCGGTTTTACTTATAATGATTCTCAACAAAATCTTGTCCTAGCCAAAAACTAAACTCAAGAGGGGAGAACAATATACTTTACAAAACAATAAACATGTAGGAAAAAATGTATTTAATCACGATTGTGCCTAAACCAAAGACAAAAGGGCTTGTTTTTTATTTAGGTTTTATTTACTAAACTGATTAAAAACTTTTTTTTTCAAATGATTGTCTTTTAAATAATAATTTTGATACATTTCAAATGCAATTTACATAACTACATAAAATATTTTTATTGTGTATTTTGTTAAAAGATAAAAAATGTATAAGATATACATTTTTGCATATGTAACCCATGTCCTCTCTGGCCCTTTTAGCTATCATGACATAAGAGTTCAGACAGAAACAAACACACACATACTCCACTGCACTATGGCATACTAAACTGAACATGTTGAGTATTTTAGGGCACTTAATTATTTAATCTTGCTGTCTTAGTGCCAGAGCAGTCATGGAGAAGTTATTACATCATGGCAATAGGTGGAAGTTCACATTTAGACCTTGACATCACAAAGTTAATGTCAGACGTGTGTGTGGGTGTGTGATCAGACATTAAAATCTATTTCTCATATCTAACATCTTCCTCTAAACAGAACACCTATTCTTTCTTGTTGCACTGACATTCGTATTTATAGAGAGGCTCTAGCATAAACCCAAGAGATATATAATACCATAATAGAATATAATATCCTCATTCATCCATACTTATGGGGCAAATAACTCAAGTCTCATTGGCCAGACAACGTCCCCCAGAGTGCCAACTTTGGCACATTACAGCTCAAATCATGGATTGTGAAAGTTAGAACCTGATGGAATCATACCTTGTGTGTATAACCTAGCATGTAATTATTTAATTCTCACAAACGCGTTTGTGGCAACAGAGTCACAAGATCACATATTCCCTGTGATATATATATACATAAGGTTCCTTTAATTACAACAACTGTCTGGCTAAACCATTGCCAGATTTACCTTTCAAAGTGGATCAAATGTCTGATTACCCAGCAATAATATTATATGCAAACTTAGCATGTCGAAACCATATGAAACATCTCCAGTGTTATATTTAAGTTGAAAGCACATCTAGGCCACTATAGTGATTACATTTGTCAGAGTTGTTGTAGCATTCCAATCAAATGATGTGTTTAGCTTTGATAAATGAAGTTTAAGCTGTTCGTATATTTTGATGGTGTGATCTAAGCGGATTTGGGGAGAATTGTTGACCTTTATGAGCTGATATTTTGACTGGTGACTTTTGCTGAAAGCCAACAAATTATCCACACTTGATAAACAAGGTGTCCCAGTGGTAACCCACACCTGACCATAACACAGGTTGTGGGTGTGGAATCTAAACATATTTATTGGCTATAATATGTTTGGAGCCCCTATTCATTGTCCACAACAACATTTGGAGGTTCCCCCACTTACAACTTGTACCCAGTAAATTCCTCTAGAGATAAGATAAAGATATGTTTATTCATGATAAAAATAGCTAAACACTTAAGAAATGTTTATAAGAAATATATTTCAGTTGTTTTAGTTTATTTTATATCATTTTAAGTCCTCATTGGAAGTTTGTTGAGGTCCCCTAGTGGGCCCCAGTCCCCTGGTTGAGAAACACTGTTGTATATTGTTTGCAGTATACACATTTGTTGCATGTATGAAATACCCAGATGACATACTGCATTTTGTACAAATGTTCAGTATACAGAAGAGTACACTGTACAGAATTGTTTTACATATGATGCAACTGTCAGACTGCCATTTTCACAATAAATTGCATTTTAAATGCAAAAGAACAGTTTCTGGGATTATAACTGGATGCTACATGCATAATTAAACATGCAACATAGTGAGGTCCTGTGACAATGTTTATTATTGCAGTTTGCACAGTTCACATGCTAATTTTAAAATGTATATAATTAAAATGTAGCATAAACAATTTATACTATTCAGTGGGCAGTTATAAACACAATCAAAACCTCAGAAGAGAAATAATTGCTTGGGGAAAGCTTAGGGATTGGAGCCCATATGTGTGACAAATGTTTCTAGTGCATTAACATAAATAACACTGTCCGCATGTAAGAAACCTAAAGTGCGTGTGTGTGCTGTTGTATGCCACAGATGGAGCGTGGGCGACTGGGGTGTGTGCAGTCACAGTTGTGGGTCGGGAGAGCAGATCAGACAGGTGCAGTGCCTCCAGAAAACAGGCCCCAATCGGATGGACACAGTGACTGATGACCAGTGTACACAACCCTCACCATCTCGCAAACAGATCTGCAACACACACACATGCCCACCTGTCTGGACATCTGGGCCATGGTCTCAGGTAGTCTGTTATACCATTCAAACGTACCTTGGAAGTGCCATGATGTTCAATATCCTGAATGCTCTGAATTGAAATGCAATGTCAACTCTGGAGTCCACAAAATTATTTTGGAGAGATTATGTAAAGGCCTCATGGCTCATTTTCAAACCTTAGTAAACTGGCTTGCTGTTTTGCTGCCTTCTGAGGGAGAACGGAACATACCAAACAAGTCACTTGCAACCTCACACAAACTGTACGAGAGATTTGACTTGTAGCAGTCAAAAAGTTAGATGTTAGCTAATACCCTTATAAGCATACATAGCAGAGAAAATGTAAGGTGAAGCATAGCATTTTTAAATTAAGTGGAACTGTTTTATGAATATTTTTATTGCCACGTAAAAAATAGCTATATTTAGAACTGACATTTCCCTTACTGTACATCCGCCCCCCATCAAAACATTTCATGAGATTGTTGTAGGGCAGTGTGGGATTGCCTTATTTAAAGAAGTACACTTGTTGCCAAAATTGGTTATAAGGTATCATAATTTTGCTGCCTACTCTTGGCATTGAGAGCACACCTTTTTCATTATAACCAAAATGTAGTGTGTTAGTTAGCATAACAGAGATTTGTAATAGACTCAGTTTCTTCTTTAAATAGCAGTCAAAGGTAACAAGCACAACATTTGTGGACAACTGCTTTGTATCTCTAACGGTGGAGATCAAATGTGTTACAAAGTCCTAATTGAATTACTGGATTTTTTTCTCCAGTGTTCTCGTAAATGTGGGAAGGGGGTGATAAAGAGGACAGTGACGTGTGTGAGCAGTAACTCAGGTTCTCCTTCACGTGTTCTACCGGATGCTTCCTGTGCTGCTCTACCCAAACCCAACCGCCAGGAGACATGCATAATCAAACGCTGCTACAAACAGCGCAAGGCCCAGTGGTTCGTCTCCACCTGGCAACCGGTAAACTTTTTTGCATTTCATTGGGGTACAGTGGAGTGGTATAGTGATAAAGTAAGTATTTGGACTAGTAAGCAAAAGCACCAGCTAAATGATTACTGCTTCAGTCCCTCGGTACATGCCTCTTTCAGACATTTGTGCTCTATTTATATTGTGAAGAAATGTGCTTGAGTGTAATGGGTGCTATAATGTTCTGTTTTCCTATATATATGTTTTCCTATATAACGCTATAATGTAGTGTTCAGTGTCCTGTGGAAAAGGCATTCAGGTGCGTGGTGTAAAGTGTGCTGAGAAGGATGTGGCAGGGAAATACAGAGAGTTGTCACCCAAAAAGTGTCAGCACGTGTCTAAACCCTTCACGGAGCTCCAGAGAACCTGTGTGCTGTCAGACTGTCCCTTACTCTCTCCACACAGCAGACCAGACTGGTACTTATCTCCGTGGACCCAGGCAGGTTTTTTTATTCACCCCTCACTACTTATTTTTCAATGATCCCATATTCCCCATTAACCAGATGCAAAATTACACAAACCACTAATGGAATTAAACTCAGCAAAGAGTCACTCAACATTAGATGGAGATTACGGTTATATCGGTCGCTTAATAGTATTTTTAATTTTAGAGTGTGTGGTACCAAATACTGCCCGCTTTATCTTTGTAACCACCCTGTTATTATGGCCAGCCGAGATAAAATGATAAGGATGGGCCCCGGCCCCTATACACTCAGCAGTATAAAGACGTGTTAAGCAGACCCCCCTTGTCACAGGACTAAGGACAACATTTCCAACCAATTTTCATCTGTTCTAGATGACAACATACTAGTCACACCAATAGATTAAGCAATGCAATAGTTTTGTAAACGCTAATAACTAACAGAGCAGCTGTATTAGAGTCAAGAATTGTTTGTTGTACTGATCATTGTGATTGTTGCTGTGCATGACGTGTTTTGTGTTTGTTTGTGTTCAGTGTACAGTGTCATGTGGAGGGGGAGTTCGGGTGCGGTCATTACAGTGTCTCGCTCATGGACGCCCTTCATCTGGGTGTGTCTTAAAGCTGAAGCCTGTGATGTCCCAGGCCTGTAATACAGTGTTCTGCCCCCAGCCAGAGAAAAAAGGTCTGCAAGTGAAATCCCTGTGTACTAACACACTGCCAGTAAATAGAGTTATGTAACAAATAACGCTTTTAAATACTTTTGATGAAAGAGATGGAAAAAATTAGGAAAATTATTTTAGAAATTCCATTTTTTGTCCATAATAATAGTTTTCTGCTACATTTTGTACTGCAGCGAATTTAATATGAATTCAAGAGATATCAAACTTATGACATTGTTTGTTATAGAATCTCTGAGGTGTCATATTTTGTCAATTTGAATATATTATTGTATCAGTCATAGGGCATGTTATCCCATTTTACTTTGTAATCTTAATGTATTTTTTCTCTTTTTTGCAGATGTGATCTGTAAAGATCATTTCAACTGGTGCTATTTGGTACCACAGCATGGAGTTTGTAACCACAAGTTCTACGGGAAGCAGTGCTGCCGGTCCTGCTCACACACAAAACTGTGAGATGTCCCTGCTCTAGCCATTTTACCATGAACTTCCAAACGGAAATGATGGAAGCCCTTAAAGGAGCAGAGAGATGCCCAAATAATATTATATTTTGTTGAAAATGTTCATGAATTGAACACAAAGACATTATTATCAACTTAAAGTAGCTTGTTTTCTGGTGCTTCAGACAAGCAGGGCACTTCATGCACAGAGAGGCAAAACTGTGTCACTATCCTGCAGGAAATGACTTTATTACAGGTTATAAAATGTTACTAAGGGCATGAGGACTAATTTCACAGAGCTTCAAGTGGACAGGAAGCAAAAATATCCAATGGAAGACACTGTGTCGTAGTGCTGGCCAGATACAATAGACTTTTGAGGCTTAATGTGCTCCACATGGAAAAGTGCTATTTAAAAAGAATAAACATTAGGAAGTTTTTCATGAACATGCAACATGCATAATGTCACAAAAACGAATAAACAGGCTTAATAAATCTTAGAGTGGCATTAAATCATGATCAGCAGGGAGATTATGGAGTCCTGTAATGATTTTGTTTTTGGTGACATGTTGATTTTAATGGCAGCCGAACAGCTGGTGCATAACATGAAAATGCATCAGTGCCTTTGTTTGATTGATATTCTCTTATTTATTAACAATATTGCACTGCAGTAGATACTTTGCTGTTGTTTTGTGCTATCCGACTATTATTTTCCTGTCGATCTGTGTTTAGACATAACCTTGGGTGTAGTTGCACGATTTGTTACTTTTGTAAAGTTATAAACATATATCCATGTCTTTACCATACTGTTTTTAATTATTCCTGGGGAAAACTTATTAAACTAATAGCCATGCATTTAACAAACTGTAATGTGTTGCATTTAACAAACTCAATGTTTGATCAACTGTCACCACACAACTTTCAAGTCCTATAAATCTGTCTCTGCATGTGAAAGGGTCTGGTATCCTTGCATATGGGTTGTAAAGTGAGTGTCATAGCACAAATAAGTTGAATCCTGCATTTGTTATTAAACAGCAATAGGTGAATGTAAAAATCTCATCCAAGCCAAATATCATTCTAAAGAGGACAGAGGATTTGTTGTAAGTGCCAGTTACATTTAGATTACATTTACATTTAGTCATTTAGCTGACGCTTTTATCCAAAGCGACTTACAAATGAGGATAGGGAAGCAACTTCAAATACAATAAGAGGCAACAGTGAATAAGTGCTATAGACAGGGTTCAGATATTTCAACACAGTATAAGAAAGTTTTTTTTTTTTTAAGTAGAAGTGGGGGTGTGTTAGTAAATTAGTCAAGGAAGTAAAGATGAAAAAGATAAGATCAGTTCTTATTAAAAGTGTGTGAAAATGTGTGTTGTATTGCTATCATATTAGAAGCTGTTTCATCGTTCTCTCCTGGCTGCAAGAAGCAGATGTTTTGATTGCTCATAATCCGGCTTCGCTAACGCTGTTCGCTAACGCTGTTCGCTAACGCTGTTTCCCTGTTCTTCATGTGGTATTGTTTCCAGATGAAGTCAGTCGAGGCCATTGGAGCACGACCGGGAACTATTATGACATATAAGCTTTTCATTATCTTACAGTGCTGTGTAACAACATTAGCAGAAAACACATAACTTTTTGTTATAAATGTCTCCAGACATTTGTTAAGAGTTAAACCATGTTTTGTTAATGTTTTGAAAGCTGAGATTAATGTTCATAATATCAGCGAAGCAATTCTGTATATGAATCTAACAATAAACACTTATACACTCTGTTATAAACACTAAATATTCAATTGTTAGAGTGTAATAGGTTTGCGCAACACACATAAATGATACATCAAATCAGACGTGGTGTGCTATTCTCTGATTATTTATATGATTTTTACCTAGCAGATAAAAATAAAGAATGAATAAACCGACCTAAAGATCAGAATATCATAGAAGGTGAATTAACATTCCTGTACTAGCATGTACTGAATTATGCATACTGTATGCATATTCAGACAACAGGCTTGGGGGCAGGATCTTTTGACTTGAGCTAATAGGGAAGCACAGAGGACACAGTAGCAACCGCCTAATACTCTAGCAATCTTATAGCAATGTGAAATCTTAAAAATTGCATAGCTATACCCTGGCACTCACTCTTTAGAAAATGTAAAAATCTAGTTTAATATCACAAATGAGATAGCAGTGTCAAGTATAATCGTAATTTGAAGTACATTTCTTGAACAGAATGTGTCTTCATTTTACCCAAAACCTATATTTCTACCATTATTTACTCACGCTCATGTCATTCCAACAAAAGGAGAAATTTTGAAGAATGCTAATGCTGCTTTTTTTCCCAAATAGTTAAAGTAAATGAAGATGTAAGTTCCTAAAATTAAAAAAAAAAATAGCTTGAGTTGCTTGAAAAAAGAAACTCAAACAGATATAGAGACAAACAATGTTATATAGAGAATTTATATTTTGTGAACTATAATTTAAATTGTATCATTCTGTGGCACTTGCTAGCTGTATCCTGATTTGCATGTTCACCATAAAAAGTATTTGCTGTTTAAGAAAGATGTTAAGAAAGATTTTATGAGCTCACAGAACCATTAATCCACTGAGAATCACTTCCAGAACCAGAAATTAACTTAAACAACACAACAATACCAACAGATAAACCAGACTCATGGGTGGATGAGGGGCCAACAGGAGGATAGAGAAGGCAGAGAAAGTAACTAATGTTGTGTAATGAAATGCGCTAAATATGATAAAAATTCGTAATTTACTATAAAGGGGATTAAAATGCCAGGTTTTGGCTGAGATTTGGAGCCATATTACAGGGGGTGAAAACTAAGCGAAACTAGCAGCATAATTCTTACACATAGGTTGGTATTTCTGTTAGTAGGATCTGTTGAGAATAGCAATCCTTGTTGCAGTTCCATACAGTGGTAAAAATGAGAGCAAGCATTTTTTGGTTCTTTTTTCCAAAGTTTGCATGTCTGTAATTCAACAAGTATTGAAGATATATTAATATCCTTTAAGATTCTTTTTCTTAAAAGCAGGGCTCGCAAAATTTCAAAATCCCTGGTAGCCCTTCAGGCAGGCACTCTTCAGATTTTGGTAGCCCAAATGAATTTAAGTAGCTTCTCTTTAAGTAGTTTCTCCATCTGTGCATTGGTCTCCACTTCAGAACTGAAATACCTGCGTAAATCCACGTGCCTCTTATTTTCACACACACACAACTATATCAGCAATTTTCTGTCCACTGCGCATGGGCTCTCTATCACATGTTTAATCTTGCTGCGGGAGATTTCATCTGCCACTTTAGGATAGTAATGACTGACAGGATGAGCGTCACTGATACTGTAATGAAGACCCTGGATTGTAAGGATCCATATGCAGCGTTTATTCAAACAGGTCAAAACAGGCAAAAGTAGGCAATAACCAGAAAAACAGTCCAAAAACAGCCAGAAAAAACAACAAGGAAAACGCTCTGAAATGTACGCTGGTGGGCAATACAAGACATTGCGGTGAGCAGTCCAAAACTGAGCGTTTTATTAGACTTCATGAGGAAGCATGTGACAAACAGGAAACTTGCTGGAGCATGTGACAAACCGGAAGTGATGTAAATGTCCATGGGAAATGTAGTCCGGAAGGGTTCTAGTACTTGGGTGACGGTTCGCGCTGACAGACATGAAGCGGCATACTGCCCGGAGAAGGTGAGTATGGGCTCTGTTCCACACCTCCTTGCTGATGACAGGAGTCAGTCCCGTGGCAGGTTTAGGGAGAGAGTTTTGGGCGTATTCCGCCCACATGAGATATTTACTCCCGCTATTTTGTTCTTGTTGGCAGTAGGAACGTAGAAATCGAATGATCTCCTGGTTGAACCACTCAGTTTGTCCGTTAGACTGGGGATGGTATCCGGAGGTGAGACTGATGTTGACTCCTAATCCTTTAAAGAACTCTGTCCAAACTCGAGTGGTGAATTGTGGCCCTCTATCAGAAACAATATCATCTGGTAGTCCATAAAAGCGAAATACCCGGTTACAAAGCAATTCAGCAGTTTCAAAGGCTGTGGGGAGTTTGGGTAGAGGCACGAGATGACATGACTTGGAGAAGCGGTCTATAATGGTTAAAATGGTTGTATTCCCCTGAGAATTAGGCAAATCCGTCTATGGATATGTGAGACCAAAGGCGCTGAGGTGTAGGTAGTGGTTGGAGGAGTGCTGCTGGGAGTTGCTTTGAGCTTTTGGAGGTCTGACAAATGACACAGTTCTGAATGAAATTTACAGTGTCCTTAGCCATAGAGGGCCACCAGTATACGTTCTCAAATAAGTTAAGGGTAGCTGTAATTCCAGGGTGACCTGAACTAGGGGCCTGATGAACCTGGGTGAGTACTTGATCTCTGAATTCCTTGGGGACGAACATACGATTCTCAGGGTATTCTACTGGGGCTGGCTGGGATTCATTTGCTAAACGTATCTCAGTCTGGAGATCCCATTGAACGGGTGCTACTAGTAATTTCTTTGGGATAATGGGCTCTGGGTCCTGTACTTTAGGTATGGATTCATACTATCTAGAGAGAGCATCCGCCTTGATATTCTTGGAACCGGGTTGGTAGGTTACCATAAAATCGAACCTTGTAAAGAATAAGGCCCAGCGGGCTTGTCGAGGGTTCAACCGTTTGGCAGTATGAAGATATTCTAGATTCTTGTGATCGGTTAAAACCGTAAATGGGTGGTTTGCTCCCTCTAGCCAGTCACGCCATTCTTCCAGGGCTAATTTGATAGTGAACAATTCTCTATTCCCTACATCGTAGTTCTGTTCTGTGGCTGAAAGTTTGCGTGAAAAGAAAGCACAAGGGAACATCTTGGGGGGATTGCCTTGCTTCTGGGATAAAATTCCCCCCACCCCGCGATCTGACACATCGACTTCAACTGTAAAGGGTTTCTCTGGATCTGGGTGGCGTAAGATAGGGGCGGATGTGAAACGGGTTTTCAGTTCCGAGAATGCCCTGGTTGCAGAGTCATTCCAGTGAGGAATGTAAGGGGAGCAGGCTAAAATTACGAATAAAACAACGGTAAAAGTTAGCGAACCGTTGTAGTTCTTTCACCGTGCTGGGAGTTGGCCACTAGAATATCATTGATGTATACGATGACCCATCTCTCAAGCATGTCTCGGAAAATATCATTCATAAAAGATATGAAATACAGCGGGACTGTTGGCCAGGCCAAATGGCATAACGAGGTACTCGTAATGGCCAGAAGTTGTAGAGAACGCTGTTTTCCACTCATCCCCCTCTCGAATGCGGATTAAATTGTAGGCACTCCGTAGGTCAAGTTTTATGAAATATTTAGCCCTGTGTAGTTGCTCTAGGGCGGCCGGTATGAGGGGTAGAGGGTATCTGAACTTGATGGTTTCTTCGTTGAGACTATGATAATCTATACATTGGCGTAAGCCCCCACCCTTTCTCTTCACAAAGAAAAACCTGGCAGATACAGGTGAATTGGTGGGTCGAATGAACCCCTTGGCTAATTCTTCCTCAATGTACTGGGTCATGGCTACGGATTCAGGTCGTGACAGGGGAAAAATCCTTCCTCTACTTGGTAATTTCTCTGACTTTAATTCTATCTGTTGCGAGATGAGGGGGTAACTGTGAGGCTTTAACTTTACTGAAAACAATGGTTAGATCAGAGTAGGGACAGTGTAATCTGTATCTGCACCAACCTCACTCAGCTGAACTGCGCATGCGGGGGGTTTAACCTTACTCAGACAATGTTCCTGACAAAACTTACTCCAACGTAAAATATGACTCTTGGACCATGAAATAACAGGTTAATGACGTTGCAACCAGGGCAGGCCCAGAATAACTGAGTGATGGGGAGATGAAATGATAAAATATTGTATTTCTTCGGAGTGGAGCACACTGTTGTGGCAAAAATAAACCTTAAAGAGATTTCTCACTGAGTAAGAGACAAAGTCTGATTCTTTTGTCTTTAAAGCTTTAATTTGTGCACAAATGGTCAAACAGTCATACAGAACATAAGTTGCTGATG
>JAZGTI010009077.1:0-19303 GCA_036877585.1 Botia kubotai | reverse complement strand
GATTTGCAATGGTACAGTGATAATAATGAATAATAATTTAAACTGTCGGGTACGATTTTGGGGAAAATATCATTTTGGCTTCATTTGACTTTTAATACGTAAGAAAAGAATGTAAGGTAACCTGCAGTTTTATGTTTTAAACAGAGATGGCGATAGAGAGGCAAAAGTGATGGATTGTGACTTAAGCGAGAAATGTAATTTTGTTAAGTTTTAACTGCTGGTGGTTTACTGTCTGCACTGAGTTCTGTTGATCTGTTTGTTTTGTTCTGTGAATTCTGCTGGCGTTTGCAGGGACAGAAGGCTCCAGTGATTTCAGTGATAGTGATCTGGATGTCCGCTGTCGCCGGTCCCACAGGAGTCGTAAGCAGCAGGTGAATTACTGCGAAAGTTCTGATACTGACGGCTCACGGGTCGGCACCAACAAAGACAGAAAGAAGAAAGGCAGACGATTTTCCAGCTCTGACAGTGAAGGTCAGTCTTGTTTGGATTTGAACTTGACTTGTATTAACAGAGGGACCTGAGGCCGTACTACAGAAACTTCCTATCTTAAGTTGTTAGTTAAGATCTGACAAGTTCAGTCTTATAAACTGGTTGCTAATTAAAATCACCTTGGAAAATCACCAATCACCTTATATATAAGTATATTCGTATTATATATGTATGTTTGTTTTGTTCCTGCAGTAAGTTTCCAATCCGGCGACTCTGATGAAGAAGCGAGGAAGCCCAAAAAGAGAAGAGCAGACTCATCCGAGGAAGAATCCAGAAAACGGCGCAGGCGTCTTTTCCTCAAACGCCGGAGGGAGTCGGAAGATGATGATGATGATGATGACTCCGACGAATCAGAGGAAGAGGAGCGGCCTGTCCGCAAGCGTGTGAACCGCATTGATTCCGATGACAGCGAGAGCGAGGAGGAGGAGGTGAAGAAGAGCCAGATAGAGAAGGACACAGAGGAGAACGTTGGCAAAGGGCCCAGTCCTCTGGACTACAACCTGGTGGAGCTTCCTTCTACGAATGGACAGAGTCCAATGAAGGGTTTGGAGGGTATAATTTCACGGCCTGGGGTGGGGGTACTGCCTAAGAACATCAACGCTCCAATCGCTGTATCCATGGCAGCAAATGGCCTGGAGATGGCCCAGCAGGATGAAGATGAAGATGACCTTTTGGGTGTTACAGACCTCGTGGACTATGTCTGCAACAGTGAACAGTTGTGAGACCCTGAACTTTTCTTTTGAAACCTTGTTTTTGTTCCTTCTCAACCTTTATTCTACGTGTCCACTGTCAGCATCATCCATATTGTATGATCTTGACCCTCCTCTTGGATCCTGACCACACAGTCCCTGTTAAACGTGCCAGCGGATCAGATCAGGGACTGCACAGGTCTTGGGTCCTGCCTTCAGAGGCGCATTATTCATAGGTATAAATATTTGACTGATCAAAAGTATCAAGGAAAGGAGAAATTCCTTCTAAAAGACTCCTGTGAGACTTTTAAAGTATCTTTTACATTTTGTTGGATAAGAGGGATGTCTCTCAGACAAAACCCTCTCTGGAAACAACCTCTAAAACCTCTTTTTACACTAATCACACAGTCATGCTCATTTATAAATCAGATGTTTTTGAGTTTGGATTTTCTCCAGTGCTGTCAGTTGCACATTTTACAGAGAGAACAGAAAGTGGGTGGGGTCAGTTTAAGCACCTAAAGTGGGTGGGGCTAGTGAGCTGGGAGCGGGAAAAGGGGCGGGGGTTAGTGTGGAGTGTGGCGAACAACGTTTTTAGTGAAGTTTCACACATTGCTAAATATTTGCATGAAAGTGCAAATATTTCCATCTTTTTGTTCCACTCTGAGGCTTTTTAAACTTTAATCTTTTACAATCTAATTGGAGTGGAAGATGCATTTCTACCGATTGGTTTCATAGTGTCATGTGATGAAAAAAGGATTTATTAAGTGATGTCATTATAAGCTTTTTGTTACACTATTTATTGCTAGAATTGTCATTTGTAGCTGAAATTATTCCTTGGTTGCATAGCTGCTTCCATCATAAGAGCAAAAACATGGATTCCTGGAATTCCATAACATTTCCAAGAAATGTGTAATGGTGGAAAGTCTTTAGCTCATTCTCTAATGCCAACACGCTAAAAACATTACATTTAGTTATGTCTTAATTTTTACCTGTATGAGTTTTTTGTTAATTTGTAGTTTCTCACATAGTCTGCTGAGATTCAATTCAAACACTATTCAGTCTGGCAGCTTATTTGCTAAAAACGTTTGTTTTTTTCCTTGTGGAATTTCTTGTTTTAAGAAATTTAGGGTTGTTTATCTTAAGCAGATATTTCATCGAAGGGATTCACCTTCAGTTTCCCATCAGTTTTGTTTGCGTCTGTTTCAATGCACAATGTTATCATTTTCTGTGTATAAATATATAAATATAACCATTGATATGTTTTGCTTTGTTATGCATACTAATTGTGTTTGTTTCCATCAATTACAAAGCAATACATTTTTCTTACAAGATACACAGGACAAGATTCATCTTCTGGGTCACAATACTGAATCGTCTGTTTTTAAGGACAGATGTTGGTTATTATTTCTCGCAATATTGAAATAATCTCTGACCCTTCTGGGAGCGATGTCAATCCACTGAAACCTAGGAACACGTATGAGAAACATGGCATAATATTGCATTATCCTTGTGTGTATATCTGTAGTTTTCTGCTGTAATATATTAGAAGCATTTTTAAATCATTCAAACAATACATAGCAATCCTTTATGATTGCAGCTGTTTATATTTTGTTTTTGTAGGTACAGTTTGTACCAGTCCAAAGTGAGTAACGGCATGTCTGACTGTTGTTTTCATTGATACATTTAGATGTTGTTTTTTCGTTTGAAAGTTTTCAGTCTTGCTGTCCAATTTCCACTGATTGCTAAAACGTTCCCAGAGGAAGAAAAACGGATAAAAAGCCCAAAAAAACAATAATTGTTGGAAGTCAGCGATCGACAAAAGCTTTGTAAAAATGTCTTGTAAAATAATGTTTATCTTTGGCATGCACATACATTCTAGATTGATTTATTTGGAGAATCGAGTCCCTGAAAAGTCCCGGATTTCTCATCCGTTTAGTGCCACTTTTAAACCTGCTCACATCGGAATGCCAGTATGACCATCACTAAAAACGTAAAAGGTCAAGAGCACAGTTAGGTACTAGTCACGGTGCTCTTCGGCTGGTGTGTTTTATCAGTATTGGGCCAATGCCTGTGATATTTAAAAAGACAAAAAACATTGTTTTGAAGCTGTGGCCCAGCCTTCATCACAATACACTTTATATTTGTATTTCACAATCTGATGAGATTTACAGACGGTTTCCAGCCCCAGTGTTGTTATGATGTTTGGCTGATGTAGATTGACAGCCGATGGGCAGATACCATCTGGTTTTAGCTTTTAGAAATGTCCTTTGTGTTTGTCTGTTTCTCCTTTGGATGTTTTTGTTAACTGTATTGTAATTTCTTTCATATGATTTACAATCTTGTACATTTGTTATAATAAAACATGAAATGAAACTTGTGTTTGCGATAATAGTGTCATGTTTTTATAGGTAATGGGGCTTGAAACTCTGGGGAACAAAAATTCAAAGCAACAACTTGCAACTTTTTTGAATCTTTTATATCATAACACTTTCAATGAGGTAAGTCAAGGCAAACTAAAGCGGCGCAATTAATTTGGCATTGCAGTTCATATAGTGGCCACAGGATGTCAGCCGCGTCTAATTTATGATCAAAGGCGCAGGCACTTCTATAAGCAGAATAACTCCCACAGCATGCACAAGAACTGATTTAGAAACCTTAGAAGGGAATGGAATGGGATTTGGGATCAGCAATTCCTTGTCTAAAGGTTTAGTTCAACATCAAAAACGTCATTTTTGATTCTTTGAGTTTTTGGCACTCAAACTCCCTGCGGGAATTCCTGTTAGTTTGCCTCTTTCTAAACCATCCTGAGACTTTAACCATCTGATCGCGCGTTGTATCCGAGAGAGTGACATCACCATGGCAACAGCGACATTAGAAACAGCCAACGCGTCTTGCGTTGTCACATTTCTCGAGCTATACAATTACGATCTTCTTTTTATTCTTTAAGTAATTTGTCTTTTTTGTTAATAATACACACATAACTTTTATTATCAGATCTGCTAACATGGAGACCAGCTGTGTATGGGGATTTACGCGTTTGGATCTCGTTTCAGCGCACGTCGCTGAGCTGAATACTAATGCCGGCGCTCTCTGCATGTTAACATATTCAAGTGCTCGCATATTCAAACTTTTGAGTCTGTATAGATGAATTAGAGTTAAGAACAGAATAGAGTGTGAGGGTGTTGGGAGGGAAACAGATATAATGCCAGGAGTGAGAACCCTCTGAATTTGGCCCCTTAAACTTGTTTTGGTGGAAGAACTCAGACCTTAAAATTAAATGTAAATTTGTGGCCCATTTTCTTTTGTTTTTGTGTCATGGTCTCTTCTATAAAGGATAATTACCAAAGTTTTATCGTGAGCCTTTTCCCAAGAACATGAATCTAGAACCCAGTAGAACGTTGAGCAAGCAGTTTTCTCCTTAAATTACTTTTGAGGTCAATATTTCAGCTTTACACTTTGATATAAACCTTGTTAGTCCAATATGCATCATATCAAAGTAATTACTACACATCCGCCAAACTGTTTCTCACTCTTGTAATTATTGTGATATAAATCACAAATAAAAAGGCGATTTATCAATGGGCCTTCATATTTTTCAATTATAATTATGAAGGGAAGTGGCAATTATTAAAAGTTCTTATATATTATAAAGGTTGATTATATGGTTTCGCTCTGTTGTGATAATCTGTTCCATTCTAATGAGCCACTCCCAAGCGTGTGAACTCGGAAGTCTCTTTTATTTTCTATTGATTCAGTTCTCCAAATGCCCTTAAAGAAAATCCTCAGCACCATCCTTTCAGAGTGGATTTTCCTCCCCTGAATTATATGGTGATGTGAATATAGTTATGGTGGACTGATTGCTCAGGGGTCAAAGTGAGGTCATCGTAAGGTCATGTGAATCGGGGAATTGGTTCACCATTGTAGCGATAACAGGTGTGCATTTTTTTCTTCTTGAATGACTTAAAGAAAAGAACAACATTTTAATCAGACGACAAAATTGTTTTTGAGAGATTTTTTTAAAAATAATTTGAAACTGTTTCTGTTTAGACACTCTTATTCTAATTCAAGAATCACACAAATACAGTCAAACATTAAACAATCATACATATATAAGAAAATATATATATATATATATAGTATATGGAGTAAAATCACAAATACATTCTATCATTCAGTTTTGCACAAAAAGCTCTTAAATAAAGACACAGTGACACATATGGATTACTCTCTTCCTGCCTTCATTTTGATAATCTCGTGTTTTTTTAATCTATGATGTTTTGTTTTGTGTGGGCAAAGAGCCTCTTTACACAAAGCAGCATCCCCGTGGATGCGCTGAATGCTTGGTGAATGAGCAGAATCTCTGCTAATGGCCCAAATGGTTGCTGGGTAATAAACCATTGATGTCGGCAGACTCACTGAGTTTGCTCATCACAGTGGGCTTCTAAAAGCCCCTGAATGACCCAGCAGCCAACTGCTGGAGAAACCTTTACTCTGTCATAATATGATATATATGATAATATGATTTCAGGGCATTATAGGGTACTATATATAGCCCTATAATACTCTATAGTAATATAATGTCATGTAATATAATGATATGCATATAGACGTATATAATGCTCTATATTAATGGAGCAATATAATTTGTGTTAAGAGTTATCCTTCAAGAAAACTGCACATGAAACGAATTAGGTTTTGATTGAATTAGATTCCTTCACATAGTTAAGAAACAGTTGCATATTTCGATGCACTACCTGTGGACTTGTTTGATATATATTCTACTCCATCCAAGCCCTCAAGCTCAACGAGTTCTGGGAACCCATGCAGACCCACAACTGCCCTGCTTCCTTAAAAATCCACAAGTCTTCAAATGTTCTCCCTCAAAACTGTAAGCAGAAAGGCTGAAAGCTTCTTTTGTACTTCATCTCTTTTGTCTGCCGGGGACAAGAGCGAGGGGGTGGGGAAGGGGGTGCTGCTCTGGAAGTGTATGGTCCAAATTACACATTCAAGGCGAGTTCTGTTTATGATTACTCTCACAGAGGCCTGACAAAAGCAGAGACATTCCGAGAGCTCACTGAAGAGGACGGATTCATTCTGAGAAAGGACAGAGACCTACATCATAACCCCATTCACACGGACTCCTCTGAACTCAGGCCTGGAGAGACTGTCTCATCTTCACATATATATACCCTCAACTGCCTCAGTTCACAGCCATTTAAAAAGGACATTACAACACGGATTCCTGTCCTGGATGCTGATTGGTCGATGCAGCATTCCAGCCACACAATAAAGTAACATGACAGAAAACGAATTTCTCACTGTGTGACAATAATAGAATAACTTTCTATTATTGTTTACATTTTATGGACTATATTTGGTTAATAAAATGATAATATTATAATGAAAATGTATGGCTACCGTTTTTTTATGATAGACATCAAAATAATAAAGTCACGTTGTGAATATATTATAAATTATTGCTTAATTGAATGTGTGTACATTCAATTTAACTTCGAATGACTTTATGACTAAATATGTGTCATGGGATGACATCACCCTTAACTGAAAGTGTGCAGTTGTATGTGAGAGCGCTTCACACACTGAATGAGGGTAGTTGAGTTTGACAGGTCTGTGAGAGAGGTGAGCGTGTGAAACAGCTCTCACCCCACGGGAAGTCCCATCACCAATGTCATGTGAATAGCTCGCGAGGACTGTGGCACGGCACCGTTGTTTGCCTTTAAAAAGATTTAACCTGTTCATTCTCAGCTAGCTTCATTTTTAAAAAGTCTCACAGGATTGTATTTATTTATTTTGTTACATGTGCATTTTATTTTATTTTATTTTTTATGTAGACATTGACTGTCACAGAAATTTGACCAAATCTCATTTAACCGGGATAACCTGGGCTAGGTTTCCACCATATACACCCTTTAAAAAACATTGGGGTTATAAAATATTCGTGAAATTTGAACCTGTGTAAAAAACTGTTGGCTAAGTCTGCATGACTTCAGCTGGTCAAACAGATATTTACATAGATGAACAATGTTTTTTATGACCAAAACAAGCAACAGATCTCCTGCCATTCATCATGGACCAGCACTGGGCCCCATTTGAAGTATCTTGAGCATCTACTGTTTGGAGTCAAGCTCCTCCCCCTTTTGAGAGCCCAGAGTATCAGGAGCTTCTTACTGGTGGAAGATTATTAAATTCCCAGCACAGACTGGCTCACTCTGATCACTCAGGGCATCTCTCTGCACGGGAGCTTACTGGAAGCAGGTGAGCAACTTTATCTTCTCTTTGCTGGTGGTATTATGTGGCGATATTTTTGGGTGACCTCACAAATAGAACTTCTACATATTTAATCAAAATGGCACCGTTTGGGGTATTATTTAAAACACAAGGTGATATTTAGCTTCTTAGCCAATTATAGACATAATAGTTGTGTGGCTCACATATAAACAACAGTCAGTGAGATGCTTGTGTCAGGATCATATATAATCATACTGACGCTGCCCTTCCTAATTTAAGGGAACTCAGTGGGGTCATATGCAAAAGGTGGTTCCTTTCCTTTCTTGCTTTTTATAAAGTTTTTAAATATATATTATGCGCCAATATGTACCTACATTCTACTTTGCATCTATGCATTTGAGTTACTATAAAGTAATTTCTTATATGTTGAGCAATTTTACTTTTTTACGTGTTGAACTGTTTTAATTGTATTGTTTATTGGAGAGTGAATCCAGGTTAATTGCGTCACACTTTGACATTGAGATCACGGTCAACTAGTGGCCCAGTTCCATCATGTTTGGTTTCTAGATCAGTGTGCGCGCGCCTGTGAGTCTCATTCTCGGTTATTTGTGTTTTATTTGTAGGGTCTTTTTTGGGTCACCGGAAGCTTGATCTCAGTGTGTTGAGCGACACCGCCAACATGACCAAAAGCAGCGGGGAGAAGCCGCGGGCGCGCAACCGCGTCCAGCTGATCAGGGAGGGGATTCACCTGCGCTCACTCAAGGCGAGGAAGAAGGTGGAGGACATCAGTAAAGATGATGTGAAGAGCTTTCTGAAAAAAAACGCTTTCGTGCTGTTCACCATCGGAGCCGTGGCTATCGGTCAGTGTGTCTAGTTTATCCTCTTATGATTCGGTGAAATTACATTTGCAGTATTTAGGAGGGTAGCGTAAATGTAAACGAGCACACACGCAAACACAGATATGATAGTAACTGTGCACGGCTTATATCAGTGTGAACTCAAACAGCCCATCACACACAGATTTAAAGTCTTAACTTTAACAAAATCTGAAAACGTACTTCCGCTCTGGCATGGCAGGCCTTTGATGATGTCAGTTTGATGGCTTGGGCGGGGCCACACCCAGTAACCACTCCCCAGTCGGCTACCAGTTTTAAAAACGCCTACTTTTTAAAAGCCAATCAATTCCCAGTGTAAAAACAAAACAATTTTGTAGCATTTATAGAATTTTATAGGAACTTTATAGAATCCTTCATAGAATTTATTGAATTTTTAATAAACACTTTTAATAGAATTTAAAGGAAACAATCTATATAGAAATTTGTCAGGGCTGCTTAACATGTTTATCCACTAGTGTAAATGACAATTCCAACCTTCTTCTCCCCAACAAATACTAGTAGATCTAGATGGTTATTTAGTTCAACTTTTGACCACTGATGCCATTTGATATGTGTAAAAGAGTTTGTGCGGATCTGAGTATCTGGTGTGTTTTTAGGCATCATGCTGGGATTTGCTTTGAGGTCATATAAGATGTCATACAGAGAAGTCAAATATTTCTCCTTTCCCGGAGAACTACTGATGCGAATGCTCCAGATGCTGGTGCTCCCTCTACTGGTCTCAAGTTTAATTACAGGTATGATTTTTTTAACTGATAAAATACGATGGTTGAGGACGAGGGGATGATGTGGGTTTACATTGTGGGAGGCACTTTTCAGATAATCCTATAGAAAGCGAAAGAAAAAAAGGATTTAAAGGGGCAGCTTAAGAATGGGCCGCATAATTAAAATCCATGTGTTTGTAAGAGGATTAGCAACACAGAAATGTAAGATAAATGTAAACAAAGTGGATAAGAATGACAAAAAAGTCGACATGTATTTTTTGTTTTGTTATTATTTCAATGTAATGTCTCATCAAACTCATCAAATTAACAACAAATTACGGTTCTGAGGAAAGGGAACAGGTGTTGCTCGGCTGTTTTCTGATTTGTAGACAGCGACCTCTTTGTGCTTCTATTAAAAGTGTCAGACTGAGGCAGAGGTTTTAAAAAGAGCCACAGCCCCCCTCACCCCACCCACCCCTGCTGCTTCACTTCACACACATAATGGAACAGGAGACCCATCAGCTGCCTTTAAACTGATTTTAAAGGGCAAGACTGAGGTCCATGCAAACTCTAATTGATTGGCAATAATAATCGTAAAATTAAACATTTTCTAGAATATTTCATATGGCAAATTTTAATGGTTTAAATGCTTTTGTAAGTTTGATGTAGCTGAGTGTGAGGGTGTGCTGTTGGTTGTTGCTTAACTGCTTAACAACATGAGTCATTTCTTGAGTAAAATGCAAGCGAGACTGTTTACTGTTACCATGGCGATACACAAAGGGTGGCATGATCGCCCAAATGCAGGCAGGTGGAGGAATTTCCCAGGCTTGTCACAGAGAAGGAGTGAGGGAGATGAGCGAATGCCTAAGGGCGAACAGTAGAGAGAGAGAGAGAGAGAGAGAGAGAGAGAGAAACAGAACTTTAAAGGATGCTGGAGTTTGGGCCCCCAGGATGACGTGGGGGTTACACAATAGCAGCATTCTGCTTTGGCTCTGGGGACCAGAACATCAGAACGGCCCCTGGCTCTTTCAAACGTCTAACCGTAATTTGTTTTGGCAAGTCAAGGTCGTTTTACTTAAGTAAATTTACTTCAATGATTACAATTAATACCAAGAGACCTTTAATGTCGGACATAATAGCCCCTTTGAACTAAATCGCTAAGAAAAGGTGAATCATTCATCATTCGTCAGCCGTCTTTGTAAACTAATGTTTGTAAAAAGTCCTGGTGCCATTTTGGCCTCAGTACACAATTATAGATGGATTGCAGCTAAAACATTTTTAAAAACACGGTTTCTCATAACTGTGTAATAACTGTCATAATTTACAATGAAAGTGTAAATTGATTAAAATATAATGGAGAAAATGCTAAATGCTAATTTTTCTGTCCAGGCATGGCAGCGTTGGACAGTCGCGCCTCTGGAAAGATGGGCATGCGGGCAGTCATATATTATATGACCACAACTTTCATCGCTGTGTTTATTGGTATTATTATGGTTCTGATCATTCATCCGGGCAAAGGTTCGAAAGATGAATTCACCAAACAGCAGAAGATCGAGCAGGTCAGCCCTGCAGATGCCTTCTTAGATCTGATCAGGTGAGAGGACGTCTGTCAGTAACTTCAGCACTGACATTATTAACCTGTGACTTGATTTAACACACTTGCTCCTCTTGCAGAAACATGTTTCCACCTAATCTGGTTCAAGCCTGCACACAACAGGTACAGATCTTTGTGCTATTACTCTTCTCATTCCCATTCCTCAATAATCCAACAATTATGAAACATTAACCCTTTATTGTACACAATATAAAGCAGTTTAAAAAATCAGAAAAAAAATCAGAAAAAAAAACAAGAAAAAAATGTTTTTTTTGAGGGCAAATCTCCAGACCCTTCACACAGTGCAGTGTGCCAAAAGGATTTGAGGCTAGATGACATTTAAAAAAAGTTTAGCATTTATCACTCGTCGATCCAAAATGTTTTTTTAAGTGGGCTTGAATTACTAATATTAATTACAAGTCTTGACAACATTTCCTTCAGTTGGCCCGAGCTGCGTAGGGAACTAGCCCATTTCTCATTGAGCTTAAGTCTGAAGCACAGCTGTGCTTGAACCAGCTGGCCAGCGCTTTGGCAGGACTGTGATGGTGCCACAGTGTGAGATGATGGGGCAGAAATGGCCCCACAATGATACTGAGGAGACTGACAGTGGCTCACAGTTTTTCCGGACAGAATTTCCAGGGATGCCAACAAGATCTAAAAGAACATATTTTAGACTTATTGAAGAGTTAGTCTCTAAATGAACTGTGAAAATGTCCAAGCACATCAGAATATATGAACTCTTCCTTTTGTCTCTTTCTTCCTGTAGTTCAAGACGCAGTACGGCAAGAGGATCGTCCATGTGAAGGTGATAGTAAATGACTCCATCTTTAACCTAACTAATACCACCCAGGAGATTGCCCGGGAGGAGGTCATTCCACTGTCTGGCGTCACCAGTGGGGTGAACGCTCTCGGGCTGGTGGTGTTTTCCATGTGCTTCGGTTTGATCATTGGGAATATGAAGGAACAGGGACAGCCTCTCCGAGATTTCTTTGATTCGCTCAATGAGGCCATCATGAGACTTGTTGCTATTATTATGTGGTGAGTGATTCCAGACACACAGACAAAAACTGAAGTAGCCCAGGGCAGCTTTTTCAATAAATAATGAAATGAATTCAATAAATCGCAACACTATCATTTTACCAGGTGAATGGCCAACCAATGCGATTAAATCTTTATATTGTTATACTTTATATTTTCCTAATTCTGCCATGTCTGAATAGGAACTAAAGCCTAATTATGAAGTTAAAACATTTACATGATGTTAATTTTTCATAATGTAAAATGAATAGACAAGAATATTTGACATTCAGATACATAGTAATTATTTTTTATAAACAAATTTGACCCATTGTTGGAGAGCTGATCTAAAATAGCTGGATTTTGAGTTACAAGAGTCATTCTACTTAATTGTATTTTTGGGTGCTTGTCATGTGTAAGAATAATACAGGAGGTCACAGAAGGCATGTCCCATCAGGATTTCACTTACTTACAGTACAGTTCACTTACCTAATTACATTTTTCTAACAGTTAAAAGTATATCTCCCATTTAAGCAGAAATGTGTTCTGTGCTCTTTATTCCAAATGCTGGCTAATTGTAACTTACTGTCACCTATAATTAAATAAGTAAATAAGTAAAGTAAATAAGCGTACTGTATCTTTAAAACACTGTGTCGTCTTCTCAGGTATGCACCTATTGGAATCCTCTTTCTGATTGCTGGAAAAATCGTGGAGATGGATGACATCACTGCAATGGGCGGGCAGCTGGGCATGTACACTGTAACAGTTATAATTGGCCTTATGATACACGGCATAATCGTTCTGCCAACGTTGTTCTTCGTCATTACACGGAAAAACCCCTTCATCTTCATCACGGGTTTACTGCAGGCCCTCATCACAGCTCTCGGCACATCTTCCAGGTGAGTATTCCTGTCATCTGCATGTCACAGGAATCGGACATTTTTTGTACATTTTTATTCACTTTATCCTTTTCCTTGTCTGCCAGTTCAGCCACACTTCCCATCACCTTCAAATGCCTGGAGGAGAACAACAAAGTCGACAAACGTGTGACTCGTTTTGTGCTGCCTGTCGGCGCTACGATTAACATGGATGGAACCGCGTTATATGAAGCCCTGGCAGCCATTTTCATCGCTCAGGTTAACAACATGGATATGAACTTTGGTCAGATCATAACCATCAGGTGGGATTTTTTAAAATTATGCAATAAAATAATCAATTTTTTTAATTATCCAGTGAGTACATTACAAGTGATGCATTTCTGTTATATAATAGCATCACAGCCACTGCTGCCAGTATTGGGGCGGCTGGAATCCCCCAGGCGGGTCTGGTCACCATGGTGATTGTGCTGACCTCTGTTGGACTCCCGACTGATGACATCACCCTCATCATTGCAGTTGATTGGTTCCTGTGAGTGGCCTCGAACCGAGTCCCGTTTTGATTTGTTTTTAAATAGGAATAACTGTGGTATATACAAAAAATAGCTTAACTGAACTTTTTTGCAAAATACAATAAGAAAAATATGAAACTACACGTATTAAACTATAACATCCACATCTGAAGACATGATCTTTCATTTTATTTGGGACTGCCTTTCTTTCCTGTTGTCAACCCAGGTGACACACTTTGATGTGCACCCGTGAGACCCGCTCCATTTTGTTTCCTGAATTTCATGTAATTCAATTGGTTTTAACATAGAAACGTAATTAGGTCGGCCAAATTAATCATTCCAGATAGATCGTCTTTCCCACAAGTTACAAAGCAAAAAGATCCTCTTTTGAAACTAGGATGAAACTCAGAGAGGGAAACTTCTAGGCCATTATTCGAATATCCCTGATGTTACTGTCTCAATTTCCAAGTTAACAGATTTAGGAATTAAACCAGCACATACAGCAAAAACATGTTGAGTGTGAATAAGCAGATTCTTCATCTTCTCATTTAACTTTTTTATTTTGGAAATACAGGGATCGACTGCGGACTACAACCAATGTTCTGGGAGATTCCATAGGAGCTGGAATTGTGGAGTTCCTGTCCAAAGATGAGCTTCAGAACAGCGATGTGGAGTTGGGAAGCTCCGTGCTGGAGGAGAACGAAGTGAAGAAACCCTATCAGATGATTCCTCAGGACAACGAATATGAGAATGAGAAACCACCAGACAGTGAAACCAAGATGTAGAGTTGGAATATTCAATGTCCAACCAAGATTCCAACCAATCGTGTGTGCCTGTTTGTGTGTGTGTGTGTGTGTGTACAATGGGCCCAAAACATATTTTAACATTATAAAACAAAATATCAAGCCAAGTGGCATTTATTATAAAGAAATAAAGCGCAAATGTTTCAAGCAAAACACAAAAAAGAAGTTCGCAAGGTTTCAAATTTGCAAACAGATGATGTAATATTCAAAGTTAAAGACAAAAAGTACTTGGACACTTTCTGGTTGTCAGTCTTTGTGGAATATGTCCATTGTTAATGTGATGTGTGTAAAGGAAACTGTCTTTGGTTACTCAGTAAAGACATCTATGTGAAGGTGAAGGGAAGTCAGACTAGTGGTTCAATCTGCAGAGGAATTGACTAAAAGTGGTGAGAATGATTTCATTGATGAAAAAATGAAGAAATGTTATGTTTGTCTGGATAAAAAGTGTTCAGATGCCACTTGGTTAAAGTATTTCTTACGTGTTTAAAAGTATAATAACATCTAAGGCCACTGTATCTCTTTCTTTTCAAGTTTGTATTATTTTGGTTTTCATTGTTTTTACCTTTCACAGCAATTCTGTAATTCCTAGTCAGCAATTTTACCTTTTACAGCAATTCTGCTCGTAGTCCAACTGATCATTTAATTTGGCAGGAAAGTTTTACATTTACAGAAAAATGTAATAACCCATTTGGATGTTTTTTCATATTTTGTGTGGTTATTATAATTGTAATAATTAGGTCAATTGTGACTGGATGTAGGGCACAGAGGGCAATGGTGTATGGGTAATAGCAGCATGTCTTTAACCCTAAGGGCGCTGAAAGAATTATGATACAATGGACAGATTTTAAGCAGAAATTAATGTACGCGGTTTTCTCACTGTAAATCATTCATCTCCTCAGCGGACAGAAGCTTGTTTGTGGGACGTTCTGTCGTGGACCTTCAGGTTGGATTCCATGATTCTGAATCTTTTGCTCCATATTTTGCATGATCACCTAAACATGGAGTATAAAATGTCAAACTGTAAATATCGAGACAGATATGTTTAGTTTTGAAAGCTGCTCAATATTCTTTTGTTTTAGCAGATATTACAGCAGGTTTGAGGTTTTTTTGCAGTACTGCAGAACTAACTGAATACACACATACACATACATTTGTGAGATTTTATATTGTTTTCTATTGTCCTGCAGGACTTCATCCACTGACCCTCTTGTTGTCATTTGCTAACACGAATAATTAATAAAAGTAATTCTTAGCTGCTACTGGTTATTAATTTTAGGTAAAAGGGCTGGATGTTTACTTCTTAAGAGTCCTGTAATTACAATGACATAAACGTTGAGTCATATTGGTAACTGTAAATCTTTTGAAAACATAAATGCTATATATACAAGCTGGACTCTCACTCGACTGGAAACTGTGATCTCGAGTTTGTTTGCCTTTTTTAAAATGCTTGAAGTTTGTTTTCATCCCAACGTTGCTGTAAATTTCCCGTGAAGTCCATAAAAAGCAAAATGGGTGATTAGAAATTCTGTAGAATAAAGCATAAGGATTATATGTGTTAAATATAGTTTTGAATAAAATGGAGAGTGGCAATGCATTGTGTGGGAATTCTGTCAGATTTATTGGAGCTGAGTAGCTGTGCAGGATTACTTCAGACTGTCCCCATTTATGTTAAGGCACTTGATATGGCAGTATTTTTGTGGTTTATAATGTGCCAAGCCAAGCTCTGTTCATAAACTATTATTCTTAATTAAAAAGATTCATGTAAAAAATTATCAATTAAGAATTAATAACAAAGAACATTACATATTTCACTCTGTTAGATTAGAATAGATTTAAACACCAAGTGTAAAAAAAATTTAAACACAAATTAAACGTGTTCTACATTTTCTGATGGATCAAACGTTTCTATAAATAAAAAGGATCAAAAGTGCACTGATAATCTACCTCACAGTCCAAACCTTAGGCTACAATAATTATTTCTACTATAGACTTGTGCTGCCATCTCGTGGACAATAATTTCGTCTTTTTTGCAGTTTTGTTTAGAAGTGATCATGTAACGACCATGTAGATTATAAAAAATGGGGGCGCGGCCACCTAGGGGGCCACCAGATGGCGCTAGGGGACCGCAAAGAAATTTCTAGTTTAGGAAATTATTTTAAAACCTTTACCTGTATGCAGTCAGGATTGTCCTTTGTAAAATATTATGTATTTAAACAATAGACATTTTTAAAAATAATAATAAAATATGTTTATACGCATTTTTAATATTCAACATCAGAGAAATAAGGTTACAAAGAGAATTGATGTTTCAGCATTGTATAAAACAAAAAAAATGTTTTTGGTATAATCCAAAATTCGTAAAGTAAAATCGTAATTTTGACAATGTTTTCGTCGCCACAAAAGGATATACCTTAAACAAGGGGGCCTCCATCTGAAAAAAGTTTGAGAACCACTGATGTAGATGATATCTACTGGTATAATTTTAGTACAGAAGAGTACACATACAGCTCATATCTAAACTTCTCACGAGTTTTAGTTTAAAACTGTCTTGAAATGAGCCATTTTAGAGAGGTACTTTAGAGAGGTGATAGATTATACTGTATTATTCCTAATACCGGTATGTCGTTAACTATACAGTTGCTACTAGAGCAGTACCGCAAGGGGGCGCAATTGAACCGTTTTTATGTACTACCATGAGCGCTACAACCTTGATTAAATATTACCATCAAATAGTCCTGTAATATCTACGTTGGTAAAACATGATCTTATTATGATAGCGTGTGTTTTTTATAATTATGTCAATACTATTGTATTATAAATTATAATACTAATTATTCTATATTTTAATAAGTTAATCCACTGTGTGACAGATGTGTTGTCTGTTGGGATCTTGCTGAAGGTCTATTTTATTTCATGTTATTCTGTTTTGTCATAAATAATTTGTATTTTTATTATTTTGATAATAGCGCCAATGACACGTTTCCCTTATATGATTATTTCTCTGTCTCTGTGTGTGCGTGTTGATGCTCTGGCACACGGCATGCAAAACAGTTACGCTCATAAAATCCTCGAAATGCTAAAACTTTAAACATTAGAAAAGAAATGGGTGAGAGGTGAAAAGAGGAGAGAGAGTAAAACAGAGAGAAGAGATACGGGACGGAATGGGAAGGAGAGAAAGGAAATGAGTGGCGCTGGAGGAGATGGAGGAGAGCAGAGGTGATGAGAGGGACAGCGGAGATGGGAAGCAGAGGACGGGAGAAGGAGGGAAGGGGAGGAGAGCAGGCAGCGGAAGTCGGCGGGTCGCTGCTGGTTGGTTCGGCGCCGGTGGAGGGAGTCATTCCTGCAGCAGTGCTTCCGGTCGGCATTTTGTTCTGCGAGAGACTCTGTGTGGATTCTTTTATGATCGCCCTGCAGCTTTTCGGCACCAAATCCTTAATACCGTCGCCCGGACCGAAGCGCGATCTTCCGTGAGCGCCGGTGCGAGCAATGACCGCCGCCCGTCAGTCTTCATGTTTGCAGTGAGAGGAAGCGCTGCGACCCGGATTATTGTTGTGAGAGGGACACAGCGAGCCCGAACCCCTCCACATTCACCCTTCAACAGCAGAGCCTCAGGTAAACGCACTGGACCCGTTTCGCTGGTTGCGAGGGGGAGATCAGGGTGACCCGTTATCGGGTGATGGGCTTCAGACTCTCAGAAAGGTTATCGGTGTTATTGAATAGTAGCCCGGTGTTAGCATGCGTTAGCTCGGTGCCGATCCGCCGTGAGGGCCCGCGGGCGAATCCGCGGTTCGGGTGGTTGGTAAGCAAAAGGCCAGAGGGGCAATATAAACGGACTGAACCAGTTCGGGTGCTCGTTCGTACATGCAAGTGTGCAGCTGAACCCAAACACCAGCATCTGAGTGACACAGGCCTGCAGCATCAAAACCCAGCAGATCAGAGTAAACAATACTCTCCTCTTAGAGTAAACCTGATTTAACATCTATCCGAGTCAGGAAAACTATTCTCTTGAAGCACTACCTAATTCACCATCTCTCAGAATAAACAACACTGTTCTCTTACAGTAATTCACCTTAATTCACCAGCCATCAGAGTAAACAATACTGTCCACTAACACAACCTTAATTCACTCGGAGTAAACGGTATAGGTCTCTTAGTGTCTGAGTATCTACGTCAGAGTAAGCAATACTTTTTAGACCAAACCTTACTCACCATCTGTCAACGCCATCCTGTTAGTGTAAACTTGCCATTCCCTCGATCAAAATAAACAATACTTTCTCTTTACAGTAAGCCTTAATTCACAATCCATCAGAGCAACAATTACTTACCTGAGAAATGTAAACAATACTTTCGTTTTAGACCAAACTTTATTAATCAACTATAAGAGAGCAGTGTAGACAGATCTTACACTATGTAAACAAGTCTTGTATACCTTTCTCGTCAGAGAAGACAATATTTGACCATGTTTCAGACTAAACAATAGTCCCCTTGTACTCCATTAAACCGGTAAACAATACTTAAATTGTGTTCGTTTATATTAGCAAACCCTATTGACTATCAGTCAAAACCAAAAAATATTAGTCTTTTTAAAACTTAACGTGGAGGTAAACAGTACTTTTGTCTTAGAACAAAACTTCATTGTTGTTCAACTTAATCAGAAATTGAACAACACTCACCTTTTTGTAATTAGAGATTTAGAGATTATATTTATTTAAGCAATCATTTTATTTGTCTGTCACTAGCTGGTGTTTGTGGGCGTTGCGTATGCAACGAGAATGAGTAATCCAGGTTTAGGTGCTGTACCTACAGATGGAGATATCCAAGTTTATTAAAGATGCCCGGATGCGTTTCTGTGTGTATCAGTTTGTTCATAGTTATTTATATTTATCAATGGAGTTAAAATATTTATTAAAATGCTTTATTAAGGGATATTAGGATTAATTAAACTTGTAGTGCATGCTTGCAATACATATTACGATAAATAAATACAATATGAAAGTCTATAAAAAAAGTTAAAAAGAGTCATAATCCACCAAGTGGAGAAAAGTAACTGAATATCTGTACGTCTTATTACAGTTACCATGACTATTAGCTGCCGATTAGCTGCCTGTGCTTTGAGATGTTTGGCGTTATTTATTATAAATTATATTCTCTATTTAATTATGTAATGTGAAAAAGTATTATTCAAAATATTGACGATCGTATTATTTACTCGACATAATCTTAACTGTTTGTTATTATTTTGATGTATGATTGATTTGATTTAAAGACAGCAGTATTGAACGGTCAACGCTAAAACATTGTTACCTTGAGATGCCTTAGATATCTCACCCTAAAAATGCCATGCCATAAAATTTATTTTAAAACAATATCTATCGGCTTTAACAAGTACCAGCACAATTTGGGTTAAAAGCAATGCATTCCCAGAGTCAAAAGACGAGTGAAAACAAACGCTATTGAATGAATGAGATGCTGCCTCTT
>JAZGTI010009076.1:0-19303 GCA_036877585.1 Botia kubotai | reverse complement strand
AAAAATGACAAATCTTCCATCATTTACTCACCCTCATGCCATTTCACACCTGTGTGACTTTGTTGCTTCTCAGGAACACAAAAGAAGATATTTTGAAGAACTTTAATTAAACAACATTGGCACTCATTCACTTCTGTAGCATGAACACACAAACACTGCTACATTTCCTCTTGTGTGTCCACAGAAGTGAAATCACATTACAGGACTCAACAACAGCAGCACCTGGCTCACCCATGCAGTCACAATACAGTTGAATTGTTACTGTATTGTAAGTTATAGTATACTATAGTAGCTCAGTGGTTCGAGCATGGTGTTAACAACGCCAACGTCATGGGTTCAATCCCAGGGTTTGCACATACTCAGAAACAATGTGTAGTATAAAGCAATGTAAGTCGCTTTGGATAAAAGCGTCTGCCAAATGCATAAATGTAAATGATTTACTGCCGCTACAAAAGTACTGAAAAACTATAACAGCTTTATTAAAAAAGTCTTGAAACATTTGTTCAAAAACAATTACAGTTTTGCGTTTTAATTGTGAGGTTGGTGCTTATCAAAATCATCCTGTACGGTGGAGGTTCCAGCCTCTTCGTCTCCATGCCACCAGCGGGAACCATCACCTGAATACTAACCGGATCATCACAAACTACATCTCCCATCATGCACCTCACCTATTGCTGATTACTTCCTGCTCCACACCTAATCCTCATGCACTCCTCCATATAAGCCGAACTCTAACTGAATGTCATTGTGAAGTCTTGACCTGCTTCTGTGCAGCATTTCTGAGCGGTTTTCTCCCTGTTATTGTCTGGTTGTTATTTCATGTATTACTTTGGATTGTCCCTGTTTGCTGATTGCCTTTTTGACCTGGATTGAACGTTTTTGATTCTCTGCTGCCTGCCCTGATTTTGGATTGTTTGTATTGCCTCTGATTGTTTACTGCCTGTATCGACCATGGCCTGTTTAACGTTGTTTTCTATTGTGTTGCCTCTGATATATCTGTTTGCTGTGTATGACCTGCCTGTTCAACTACTCTAATAAACATACTGCACATGGATCCAAACACCTCTGACTCTTCGTTACACATACACTCAGAGTGGGGCCCAAACTGGCTTTTAGTCCTGCATGGGAGTCAGGCACTCCAACAAGAAGGTTAAAGGTCATGATCTTTAGTTTCTGTTGCTAGTGCTACAGCTTTTCACTCACTAGCTCACCTTGGCCTTACAAAAGTAGGTCAGGCATTTGAGATTTAAATGAGCTTCATTTATTTTTAGATGGGTGTCAAACTGGCTTCATAATTTAGGAAATATATGAACTTATTTCAAGGATGTATCTTTAAATAGATAAAAGATCTGTGCACTACCAAGTAACAATTGCAGCAGTAATCTTGACACTACGATTATTTACTTATAGTGGTGTAAACAATCTTTAGTTGTAATCTGAAACTGTAATTTCTTTATATAGTGTTTATAGTAATGTAAGTCCATTTTGCATTGCATTTATTTGGCCTTTGATTCCTGGCGTTTGGACTGCTGCACATCTGGAAGCTATTACTTTGCCTCGCTGGCTCATTGGATGAAGTCACTGTGCCAGAGAAACAATGTTGCTTTTGTCTGCTATGTCGACTGGTGACGTGCAGCCATTGGTTAGAAATGGAAAAGGCGTGCGTCGAGAAAAGACAGTCTCTACAGAAGCACTCTAGTGCTCTCAGTAATACATTGCACTTATGTTTTAAACTGCTTTTAAAACTCTGGGAAATCCTGATTTCCAAAATTAGTTGTGCAGTGTCATCATCGACAATACAGACCAGTACATCAGTAAACACAAAAAATAGGCCAGTATGAGTTGTTTAAGACTGACATTTACAGAAATTCATTTACTTTATATAAAAAAATTAATTGATAGTCATATGCCCTGCTTAAATTCAGAAAGTAAAACGTAATACAAGTTCACATTTCATAGAGCTGATGTGGGCAAACAAAGTGGCCTGAATATTTTGCAGGGCTCTTTTAAATGATTTATCCTATACTTTTGTAAAGCTGGGGTAGCCTCAGAAATCTGCCGTCTGCAAACATTCTGTGTTTTGTGGCTTTTTAGCCTATTTCCAGTAGTTACGTGAACTTCCAGGAATTTTTTCCATTCACTGATGTTCAGTGTGACTGTGTACAATGTGTTCAAATGTATTTTGTCAATGACTGTTACTGGTCTTCCAAAATGTCCCTGTTCCTCTGTTACCTCTGTTCACCTGCAAGGACTTCCTGTAGCATTTAATGTGCCATTGCAGTAAATACATTTGCTGCAAACTCCAATAGCACACGGTGCACCTGAGAGTAAACAAATGCACAATATAATGACGTTATATTCTCGTACCAATCTAAATCAATGACTGTTGTGTATACATCTTTGCATACATTTACTTGACATGTTCAGACCAGCAAATTTGAATCTGTAGACAGTGTGTTTACTGTCCACACACTGACCAGTCATAATATTTTGTTGTAATCTCATTCACCACATTTTTTTAGCTCCATGAATCCCTCATGCACACATTACAGAGTCTGTTAGCTCAGCCTTTTCTCCATATATGGAGTTTTTGTATCCTTCCACAGGAGTTGAATGAGGCTGGATGGGGAAAATGCTGTTAGACTCTTATGTTCCCATTCCCTACTTCAGCCTTTGGCTTCATTGGAGAAATAAATTGGAGCTCAGGGTGTTTAGTACAGCCTCTCAGAGCTGCTTTCCAGAAAAGGGAAAAATAAATTTGCAGAGCTTGCGAGCATGTTTCACGTCAGTAACATTTTGCAAATATTCCTCTAGCTTAGTTTGTATCATGTTCTTTGGAGCCAGTTTTTAGAAACGCTTTATGGGGATACAAATATAAATTTGCTGCATAATCACAATTCATCATAATAAGTGTCATAGAGGTTTCAAGTTGTAAGCCAACTGGTAACACTTCCACAGAGCTAAACTACATAAACAATACACATTAACAATACACAAAAACAATACTGTTGTTCCCTGATCAAGGGTCCCTGATACAGCTCCATAAACGATAAACATTTGACGACTAAATGTAACAACTAAGTTGTGCTTACAGTCATGTTGGCTAAAGTCATAATCAAAGGCAGTCTTGCTTCATGTAATACAGAAAGCTCATTGGTTTTAGGGATGACAGATCAATGCTTTGATTATTGATAATTGGTTATTAATGCAAAAGAAAGCACCATTTAATTTGCCTGAAAGCGCTTTACCAGAAGCAAATGATGTTGCTTTTGAATATCCATTCTGATTGGTCAGTTTATAAATGACAGGAGCTGTTATGCGTTCAGCCACCTCTGGCACTGTATGTAATCTCAAAGCGATATCGCCCTGTTTCATGTATGAAAGAAAAATATATAATATTTATATTATGTACATCATCAAGAACCATTTTGTAAGAATGTGACTAAAACAAAAGTTTATTTTGTTGTTTAAGCAATCGCTGTAGCATGTTTGAGTATATAATAATGCCTCCCTTACCTCTGATGAGCTGCCACTGTGCTTTTAATCATTTAGACATGCACACTGGTTTAAGGCAAAAGTTTGCTTGGCATTCCATTCCATCTTGAAGCGCACAAAGTTGGCTTTATGTTTTGTTAGTACACTTAATCTATTTTCATTTTCAAGTTTATATGCAGTAACAGTGCACAGTACAACAGTTTGTTTGTAGTTTCTTTCAACTTTTCAGCCCCCTCTTAGCAACTTTTTTAAAGAGACTAGTGACGAATCTAGCGACTTTTTGGACAAATGTTCACTTCTTTCAGTAGACTGTAATGTGCATAGTTTTATATCCAGACAGAGGTGCTGTGTGAGGGGGGAAAAAATTAAATCCATCTAACTTTCTTTCTAATGCTAATTGTACATGTAGCTATATCTGTAATCACTGTACAGCTGGTGTCTTCAAGCTGTTTATGGTGTTTTTGTCAGATTTGTAAATCAGGATTTTAGCATAGCAGCAGACTACTAAGTGACTACTAAGTGACCGTGTAGCTGTGTTAAGTAACATGTAGCTGTGTTAAGTAACATGTCGCTGTGTTAGGTAACATGTCGCTGTGTTCAGTTGTTGTTCAGTCACAATATTTCATATTAATTCCATTATCTAATGACAGAAACCGAAAACAAGAACAGCCTTATTGCATTTATATTTTTTTATTCTGCAGAAGCCTTTATCCAAAGCGAAATACAAAGAGAGAGGGCATTTAACATTTTACCTCAAGAACCAACAAACATAGTCTACAAAGTCACATTTACAAGTGGAAATAGTTCTGATGTCAGGGACAGGATGAACGATAGAAGATTTTATTACACATATGTGAAATGTGGTTTAACTACAGAGCATTAGGAAGCGTTGAAGTTGTGCAGGTTGTGATGGTCTCGGCAGATCGGGTGGAGGCTGGAAGCTTGTTCCACCAGGAAGGAACGGAATAGGTGAATGTCTTAGAAAGCGATCTGGTACCTCATTGTGAGAGAACATCGCTTGTTTACAGAATGTAGTTGGTGGGAGGGGACATATATCTGAAGGAGTGAGTTGAGGTAGGAGGGTAATGTTTTGGTGACTGTCCTAAAGGCCAGGGTCAGCTGCTAGAAGGATGTATCCCCTGAAGTGGCAGCTCTTTGTGCTATGGTGTGAGCAACACAGTGTTGATCCAGTTCCCTGCCTGGATCAGTGTGGGAGTTCCTTCAAGAGTGCCTTTTAGCAAGATTGGCTCCTGCTACGCTCAAGGTTTATGTGGTTGCTGACGGCTCAGACAGCTGAGTTCTTTCTGTCCCACATGGGTTCCATCTTGGAACCCGACTATAGTCTTAAGGGGCTTGTCAAGGGCTTCATTTGAGCCCCTAGGGTCTGCCATAGGCAAGTGTATAAATCTTAAGGTGGCTCCTCTATTATTAGTCTTGACCTTGCTCAAGAGGGTAAGAGCTCTACAGGCTCTTTCTGGTCACCGCTAAGGCTAGTGGTGTAAGACCTCTCACCTGTTCTCTCTCTTCAGTGGTCAGAACTCAGGTAATGCGGTCACCAATCAGCACTTATCTTACTGAATCATGGATACTATTACCCTGGCCTATTGTGACCTAGTGTCACCTCTGAGTGGTAGGGCCCGTTCCACTGGGAGTGTAGCATCATCAAAGGCACTGCCTAGTGGTGTGCATCTAACGTAATGTTTGTGCTGCTCTCAGGGCTGGTCCTCTCAGCACACATTTAATAGATTTTACATTTAGACTTGAACTCAACTCCAGGTGTTCAGGTCGTCCAGGGTTGACAGTCTCCATCTGCTCCTGATGTTCTCAGTACCAGTGTTTCACAGCATCTGCTCACTCAGTGTGAGCATAGTGGCTATTTAACATTCCCCATAGCCTCAACGTCATGACGCAGTGTTGAGTTCCCTTGAAGTCTAGGCTGTTACTGAAAATCTGTACCGCTACTGTAAATTTCATTCATGTTTGTGCACATATTTAAACCTTGTACCAGATGATTGGTCAGAATAAGTGAACCAATGGTGTTTAACTCATCTTTAGGCATTTATGAAGCCTAAGGTTTAAATGCATGCAATGGCAAGTATGATCTAGGAGCCACTGGTCACTGCTATCATTTTATGGAAAATATCAGCTTGGACATTCTGGAAAATATATCCTTTTTTCACGAAAGAAATAAAGTAATCTGGAATAATGTGGTGGGGTGATGAGGGGGTGAACTTAATCCACTAGATATTGTTAAACAATAGCAAAACTACTGACAGATGGAAGATTTTGATGAACAAACATGGAGCAGATTTCCTCTAAGCTTGCAGTTGCCCATGTCCCTAGTGTATGACACACCTTTTCCACCCCAGCAGGCACACAAGCACAGAGCAACAGCAGTCCCAGTCAGATGTGACAGTGTTGTTCTTCTCTTCTTGCTGGCCACAGTGCCTACTGGTCTGTAGCTCTCTGCTTAACAGGGGCGGGTTCAAGACTCTGTCATCTGTCCATACTGCCCTCCTCTCGGCTGTGACGGAGTGGGAGATAGGTGGGAGGAGAGAGAGACAGAGAAGGGGGGGGGGAGTCTGGCAGACACATGGCCAGTAAGTGAGAAGATCTTGCCCTCAGTACACTGTGTCTGCTTTAGAGGACCAGGGCTGAGTGCATGTGTGTCTTTTAACCTGCTTATTTACTACACACACAAAAAAACACTTGGGATTTACATTCTCACCTTTGCTGAGAACTCTGCCTTTGTTTTCCAGGATGGCTGAAGTTGAACTTCATAAGGAAAGGCTACAAGCTCTGGCGGTAAGTTCTGCACTGTGTTCCACTCACATTCCATCTGAAATGTTTTGTGTGATACCAACATAGACATTGTTAATATGCTTATAGCTATACTCCCATACACTAGACGAGCATTTTAGGACTTGAGAAGTAGTTTGAGAAATATTTTTAAAAACTTAAAATCAGTCCTAAAAAATGTATGTTATGGAGCCTTGTAGACTGTAGAATGCTTAAAGTTTAGCCGTGTTTGCTCTTTAGTTGTAATTGTACGCTTGTAAGTGAGTCTATTCTTTCTAAAAGAAGATCTAACATTGACGGATCATCATATGAACCAAAAGGCAAAAATTTGAAGTGCGGCTAAAAGCAGCTAAATTTGGCTCCAGGTCAACGCCTCTGCATTGACCAGCAGTGAGCAACAGATGGAAAACTATTTTAGCCACATTGCTAACATCTTTGTGATTCCATTCAATACACGTTGCAAAAATAACATGAGACCAACATACTGTATGTCTACCCTCACAACTGACAGTGTACAATCATTTAGTTCAGGATTAACTAGAGTTTTACTTTTTTTGGAGAAAATATAAGTGATGCTTGTCAATGTAAAAATCGTAGCCATAATACTAGAGTTTTGGTGGTGGACAGGGCATTGCTAAGGCTATTCTTGGGTTGTTCTTCTTCTATGACTCTGAAGTCAGGGTCAAGCCTCCTTTAATGTCTATCAATGTGTAAAAATCGTAAGTCTGATTGCATATAGAAAATTAATTTAATAGATTTTTTAAGAAACATTATTCGAGTTTAGTGTTAAACTCTAATTCCTAACCCTAAGTGTGAAAAACAGTAATGCATTCCATGTGGTAATAATAAGGCTAATGCTACTAATTAAACATATCAAGTCTAAACAACAGACTCTTTTGTCAGCTACAGTAGTAGCTGCTAATGTCTTTTGAATGTTTTGTTAAATTAAAGGTTAAGTGTTGAGACAGAGGCCTTTGGTAATGGTGCTTCGCTCAGACAGAGGAAATATAAACAAAGTTATAGAGTGTCTGGCACCATCTCAAACATTAGGGCATGATCGGTTCTCCACACAAACAGAGATAATCTAAACAGTGTCTCGGTTATTTTGGTGTTAAGAGTTAGTGTGCAAAAGCAGTGGTTACACTCCAATCGCTCAAATTGAAGTAATTATATTGCCATTGTCATGCATTTTAGCAAACGTGCAGTACTTCTAATCTGGTAGTTGTGACAAGAATACACCAATCATAAAATAGATGTTGCTTTCTGAGAAGTTGTGGGTTGCAGAAGCCACAGCCACAATGATAAGGTGTTGTGGGTGGTTGCAAGGGCGTTGCTATGCAGTTGTTATACAGTAGTGTTCCAAATGAGAAAGTATTAGTACACCTTTCCTCAACAGTATTATTTATGTCCATAGCACAAATAAAGCATAATGACTTGCATACCGAAGTTTCTGACTTTGAGCAGATAATGCCACATTCATATTGTCTATACTTCACCTAGCAACGACTTGCTTTACTGTTCTAAAAGCAACCGCTTTGTGTTTTTTTGTATTTTTATTATTAATTTTTTATGCACAGACAGTGACATTTGTAAGTAAATTGTTGTACTATGCTTTTTATTTTATTATCAAAATGGAGGCCAGCTGTTACTAAACTAAAGGCAGCTTGATGTTCGCAGCACTTATAATGGTCAGTGCTTTATTTTTGCTGCACTCATTAGAAAGCTTTTAATTTAGACTTGCCCTCAAGAAGGAAATTACCACAGTCGTTTGCTTGTGGATTTACAATTTAGGGTTTCTTGTTTTGCTCAATCCAGAATCCCAGAGTTACCCCAACCACACGCCTTATCTGTGCTTCCTTTGGTTCCCATTTTCTCTAGAACAGCAAAGCTTGTGTAAATTTGCCCAAGCAGTGTTTTAAAAAAAGCAGAGGCTATAGTTTTGACAACTAAAAGTGTAGTTTAATAGTTATCCTATTCAAATCATTAACCATTTATGTCTTTATCAGTATGGTATGTTTTGCTGATTTGACAAGAGTGCAAAATACTGTTTTGTTTTTTTTACTGTTTTTCCAGTGGAAAACTTAGTAGACTGTCTTGTGTCAACAAAGCTACCCACAACTGACCAGCTAGCTGAAGTACTTTTTGAATATCTTCAAACCACAGACTGCTGTGGCACATGAGAGCCATTCGGTTTAATTCCCTGGCTTTTCATTTCAGGTCAATGACTGACACAATGTTTCAAGCTGAAATGAAAAAGTTAGCAGGTTGCTAATTGTGGGACACCGACTAAAAGTGATTGTCTATGATTTGAACTTAAGAGGACAGACTTCCCACTTAGATGTGCCTGCCTGGAGCTATGACTATGATTTTTGACAAGTTAGTTTAGTCCAGCATGTCCAAACCTTTGCTACAGGTCCCATAACATAGGCATGTTTACATAACATAGGCAGCCATCACTAAAGGGTTAAATGTAACAAAAGTTGTCTGTGATGGTTTGGCTCACGGTTTGCATATTTCAGAAAGGTGGGGTGACTTTTAGGTGGGTTTGGATCCCCATATTCTTTGGGTGTGGGAGCTCAGCTGTATTTCTGCTTTACCAGAAGCCTTTCTGCTAACTGGCACATTACAAATATCATAGCAGAAACAGATATGTCTGCATTTTTCATGATGATGATCTACACTGATTAGCACCAATGTATTCTATGTTGTATCTCTGTATCCGAATGTTTTTAACAAGAAAAAAAGGTAAAAAAACAAATGTTATGAATTATTTATCCAAACATGTAACTTGCAGTACAGTACATCAATTACAGATTCACTCCCCCTGGGGTAACTTGAGGTAAAGTATCTAGATCAAGGGAATGATGGTGATTGTGGATCACCCATTGTGGGATTTAAAGCTGCAAATGCAAACCGGTCATCACAGCACAATGTCTTTACCATTATGTCACCCTAAAATCTTGAATTGTGTGTTCTGCCTCATTTATATTCAATGACACCATTTTTAAAAATTCAGTTGATTTTATTTTTTTATTTGTATAGCGCGTTACAATGTTGCATTGTTTCAAAGCAGCTTTACGTATAGTGAAAATAAAACACAGAAAACAGGAACATTCTGAAACGTGTACAGCACAGAATACAGAATACGTGGTATCATTGCATTTTGATGTGCTTGTACGGAAAGGAGCTGTATAAAGATTCTTTAAATTCTTTTTAAATAAATAAACAGGAGTAACTCATGTCAGAATTTTAGTTTATGAGTGAACAGGTAATTTAAGTTACACTCTTGTGTCCAGTAAACTATTATGGGTGATTAGGAAAGTTGGACAGTGAATCTTGAATCACTGTAGATGTCAAATCAGAAGCCTTTATCAAATTTAATTTCACAAGGTCCATAAATATTTTAGGTTTCAAGAAATAAAGATTCTTTAATGTTGTTAGTTTACAGTGTTTACATTCAGAACCCATCTCTTTATTTGCATGTGCTGGAATTTAATGTCAACTTGAAACAGCATTCACAATCCATTTTACTGTAATGTTACAATAATGTAGGCCAAGACTTTATCCATGGGTATAAAGTGAGATTTTAAAATGGTTACAAAAATTGACAAACCAAAGCAGCATATTATCTGGCACTGTTTGGAAGCTGAAGTGTTTTATTTCTGCACCACTTTTTTAATATTAACATGTAAGAATGACTTTAAACTTAGCTTTGTGAGCCCTTCCTCTGTCTGCCATTGCTTGCCCAAACAGATTGTCCCAACCCAAACTCACAGTTCATTGAATATTGTTGCTGTGTCAGGATGGTTGGACTGGCCACAGAAAAGCTTGCATAGAGTGACATCATCATCATGTTTACACAGGGAAATACACTTCTAAATTCACTTTTTAGAAGTGTTTATTTATAGTTGTGTGTGTGTGCACGGTATTATAATTAGGTATTTTAACAGAAAATATCCACTATCCATTGCTAACCTGATGTCAACCAGACCTGCCATGTGATCATAATGGTATCTGTACTGCATGTTCCAGCAGTAGGGTGTAGCTGCATTGACATTGGAAGGAACACACAGATCCAAAATAACTCATGAGCACATGAGCACAGCTATGCAGTCATATTGGTGTGCAGCACATTTCTCTCTAAATATGCTTACTACGTGGACACAGTAGTAATTGACTGGATTATAATTAGTAGTACGTGTTTTGCATATAAAATGAGAAATTGTCAGCTGGTTTTTATCTAGTTCGTTGCAACTTGCACAGTCATGCCAGCGTGTGATGGTTTTTGATCTTGTTCCTGAGTGGCATTCTGGACAAATGATCATTTTCTGACTTAAAGTGTAGGAGTTTGCAGTAATAGTCAAAAAACAATAATTTTAGAAGCCCACTAGATGCTAATGTATGCATATTATAGATACATTGCAGCATGCATACTTTTGGACTATGTAGCACAAGTGTGAATCAGTTCAACAATGCAGATGACAGGGTGTATCATGTTTTTGAGACTATATGATTCAGCTTATTAATATTGTCGTTTAGTAACATTCTGGTCATTATATTATGACTGGTATATGCCAGTAATATATTTTGTTTAGGAAGATGTAAAATGTTTGCTTGTTCATACTGTATAAAATGTAGGATGAAAAATGAAAGAGTAAAATGTTTCAATGAAGAAATAGACATGTATGTTTGGCCTGCAGGTTTCTCCGCTTGAGATAACTACATAAAGAAGAATTGATGGTAGAATTGTTAGAAAAACTGCTGTCAGAAAAGTAGTTGTTTAAAAACTCCATGTATAAATCTTTAAGAGAAAGAGCTAAATAATTGAGAAACTCCTACATGTATTTGTTAATATTTGTTCTTATTTGTATTATATAAAAATGTGTGTTCCACATGCAATTAAAATGAGTTTCAATACGTTTCAATGAGTTTCAAATTCTCAAAGACTTCCTTTCTCAGAGTGCTTTCTGGGAAAACTGTCCAGTCTATTTTGGTTTGTCCACTGGGACAAACACTTGTGACTCTTGATAAAGAGCTATGACCACCAGTAAAGATTTTTCCTATGACGGATAAGACACACAATAAATACCGAAGGCTTATAATGGTTATTGATATGGTCACCAGCCCTCAGGGGACATTTTATTGGTCAAAGCTACAAATATATATATGGATATATGGATATGAGAACTTTGATAATTTTGTCTTGCAATGTGAATGAGTCTAAAAAAAACAAGATAATTGGAGATCTTGTTCATGAGTTTGTATTTGTAATCTGATTTGTCAATGTTAATTAAACATGGAAATCAAACAAAAAATGTTAGCGTATAAGACAATGTTTAAGCGTATAAAATCAATGTTACAGTTTGCATTTGTTGAATCAGAAATGTCAGCATTGCTCTCATGAGAGGCGTCAGTTGTAGGAGTCAACGATGACACATCACAGCACGGTCATCGGTCACAGTACGTTTCCTCTGTTGTCTGTTTCTTGAACTCGGTAAAACTTTTTGTCTAATCTTTGTACTTTAACTCATTGGCTTAAACATGTGTAGTTGATTAGGAAAGTGCATACTTTTGAGTTAGTAAGACAGTACCGCAGTATTGGAACATACTGTCACAACATAAAATTAACCTTGACATTGTACACTAGGCCTTGGAGTGCCATATGGTTTGCATTTACATTAGCATTAGCATGTAGCTTACTTTACAAGCTACAGCATTGTGACTTGACAGTTCTTTACGATTGTTGCTTGTCAAACTGTATGATTTATCTAGGTAAAAGCATGCTACACTGAGCATGCATGTCTTTTATGCAAGACTGTAGATCCATGCTGGTATAACGTTTTTATGGTTTTTATGTTAGCAGCAATATTAGATGAACAGCCCATTATTTTTAATTAATGTTTAATTATTTTAATTCATTTCTTCTCTATAACATCTAACACACCAGGCAAACATTAAAGCTTGTATGTAGCATATAAAACATTTATCTTACCTTGTACTTATGCAGAGTATTTTCAGTGCTTAGAAAACTTAGTTTTGTTTGATGTAAGTACCAACTTTCATCGGCAGAGAAAGTCGTTTCACTGCGATCCAGGTGTTTTTGTTTGGACTGGCTAAATTCTCATTGTTTGACAGGCCCAACAAGCCCAACATCGCAACTGCACATTGTATTGCCTGATATTCACTCTTAACTGGAAAGTAGCCGTGCAGGTCACCTTTGACCTCTGCATTAGTGATATTTCAAGACGCATTTTGAGCTGCGATAAGGAATGTGCATTGCTGTTGGCCTATTTCTGTGTGCTACTCTAAGCTTCGGTATGTGCCAGCATACTTGGTGTGAAATAGATCTGGCTTCAGGATTCCCTCCAGAAGAGAGGGGTGTGGTGTGTCGTGCCAGCCTGTGGGGCATGTTATTGGTGATGAATGCACTGTCGGTGTAATTACAGCCCTGCAGTCTCAAACCACATGAGATATTACTTGGACAGTTCCAAAGTTGTGTTGCACATTACAAAACACTACTTGCTGCATATAGAACTTAAGTATTATATATATATATTCAATATAAATGTATAAATCTCTCTGCAAATTCTTTATGCATAGTATAATACTGTAATAGTGTGTTTGTTATTCAGGTAAGACGTTTGTCTAGAGTCTAGAGGCAGACATAATTTAATCTGAGATTAAAAACAGATGGACTATCCCAATGTGCCCCAGTTTACATTTTAAATGCCAAGATGATAATCATCATGCCAATGACATATCTTGATAAAGATGATGAACCGAAACATTTTCCTGCTCCTAAGGTTATTTGGTGCCAAAGTGAGTGTAAACAAACTAATTGTTAAGAAAAGTTACAAGGCAACAAGAAATTTCTCCAGCATTTGTTTTAGTATTATCAAAGCTATTAAATTTGTTCCTTCATTAACAGCAAAATATCTAATTCAGCCAATATATTTTTGTTAGGGCAACTGAGGAGGGGCAAGTAAAGTGTTCTTGTCACTCAGTTGGTAGAACATGGTGTTGTTGTCAAGATCATGGTGTTGTTGTCAAGATCATGGGGTTGTTGTCAAGAGCATGGGGTTGTTGTCAAGAGCATGGGTTTAATCCAGGAAACACATAAAACAGATAAACTGGTTTGAAAGTCTAATGTGTAAATATAAAGACTTGTTGTTTAAGAGAATTTTCCATCACTTCAGTCATGGATATGTAAGACTCCTTTTAGAGGCATGTTTGTTCACATCTGGATAGCATATTAGTTTTACTTCTCCTGAAGTCACAGGGGAGTGCATACTTACAGCACCAGTGCTCTGCGCTGGAATGTGCTTGTGAAACTGTCAAAGCGAAACAACTTGAATAACCTACGTGTGGATATTTTACACACTGTGGGCTTCTCTGGTTATGTAAAGTTTGCAAAAATTCGACCCCCAGCACAGAGCTGCTGACAAAGAATAGAGTTTTAGTTATGAATGCTTTACGTGTTTTTTTATGCATTGGTAGGTTGTGATGTCATTGATTGTAAGTTTAAATCGTAAATTAGATCACTTAATATTTGAAGGTACCATTGATGTCAGGGTTACAATGCTTGGTTACATACCTAAGCATTACTAATAAAGCTCACATAGTATGGGGGTTTAGGACTGAAACCCCAAAAATGCCCTAAATTTAATAAAAACATCATGCATTTCCTAAATGAAATTCGTTGTCATTTAACTGTCAGTTGTGTAACGCAATATTTTTGTAATCTTTTCAGGAAAAACGAAAAAGACAAGCTGAAATAGAGGACAAAAAACGACAGCTTGATGAACTTGTTCTCCAGCTTCAGCATTTCAAGGTAAACCCCATTTCATTTGTTTCATTTCAGAAATGTTGACCAGTAAAGTATTACCAAATTAGACCAGGTAAGTCAATTGATAAATCAATGATCTTCAATGTACCTATACAGCAATGTGTCACATTATCTATAGTTCCCTTACAGGGGAAAAATCTTAATGGTTTGCTCTCGATGGCAATCTGTATTCTGTCTATGTAAAAATTGTCAGGGGACCATATCTGACTGCACTGTCACAAAAGCTTTAGTGGGTTATCAGCGTTTGCCTCATTTACGCAAAATTACTCTGTGGTGCTATCACCCAAATTTAATGGCATTAAGTTTACACAAAACAAAATTGTCTTAGATTAAAGACAGTCATGGAATAGATTTTGTCTAGGCCTCAGAGAGAAGTTCGTTTGAGGGGAAAAAAAAGGCGTTTGACGGAATTAGGTTTAATAATGCTCTAGTACTGTTAGACTTTAGTCAAGACTGCCAGGAGACGAAAAGATGTGAAGGTTTATTGTGAATGCATTTCATGATAACATTAGCATACAATGGCTAACAAACCCTGACACCTAGCTAGATCGTATTAGCAGATATCGGGTGATCTCTTCACAGTCAGTATGAACATGAAGATTGTAAAGAGTAGAATTCAAAGTGAGTGAGGAATGAGACTTGGCAGATAAAGACAGGAATATTCAGTGAAAGATGTTTGTTGAGTAGCGGGTGTATTCAGAGTCTGAAGCAAGTTCTCATCGCAAAAGTACAGCCACAATGCCTGTGATGTGTCTTAGGGTGTTCTCACCTTGTTGATGAACAGAAATTGAGGTTTGCGATTAAAGCTGCAAATTCCTTCATTAAGTCAGCTGTCTCTGTAATATAATAATCGTGTAATAATCTTATGATGTACAATGAAGGGAAACTCGCTACTAATTAACTTGTATAATTGAAACTTGTTTCATTATATAAGTTAAATTATGTCATAGGAAAAGGAAGAAACCATGGAGTTCTATTATTCAAGATTGTGCTTTGAAAGGCGGCTGTACTTAAGAAAATGGCACTATGTCAATTAAGATCAAACTTTTTGGTGTTGTGTATTGTCCACTTTGGACAATCTGATCTCTGAAAAATCACAGTGAATGCATATTTTATTCCCAGCTGTTACTCATGTTACTCGTTCATACAGTTTTTCACTGGTTCTGTAGTATGTACAGGACAGTAAGAGTCATTTGTTGGTAAATATGGTTGTCCATACAAAACACTGACTGACTGTTTGACCTCTGAGAACTGCCCGTTGAGTAACCAAACCATGGGACATATGTGTGTTTTATTTGACAGTCTAAAGCCATGAGGGAGAGATGGCTTCGACAGGGTACAGCAGGGCCACAAGAGGAAGATGAAGATTGCAGGAAACAGGCAGAAGATGAACTTCATATCAACAAAATAGAAAATATCATTCACAGGTGCAGTAATACTTTTTATCTGAAAATAATTCAGTTTCCCATGCTGTGTTTTGGACACTGTGGTGCTACCCAGCTTGAGAGCATCACCAGGCTTGTTGACTTGCTTAATCAGTAAGGCTTGCTTGGTCAGCTAGGTAACCAGAGAGAAGATGCTGTCCAACCAGAATCAGTAGTTTTTATGTTGTTTGCCAGTCAACAATGTGCCAATACTAACTCCCCAGTAAGAACAGTGCCAAACCAGAACTAATTGGCTAAAATCAGCCTGGGCCAGAATTACACACTGGTTTACGCTGGTCTTCTTAGTAGGGTCAGTGATTTTCTTAAAATTGTTCACTTAGTTTAAGTATATTACAAAAAAGTCTAGTTTTTGTCAATAAGGTTTTATTTTCTGTAATGGCATCCATTAGATAACCACTTTCTCAGATACTGGAGTAATTTACACTCATTTGTTTATCAGCTCTGGTTTGCTTTCAGTTGCGTTAATTAACTTTAAAGTCTTTAAAGTAATTTGGCATCTGGCATTGTAAACTGTGCTGCATTTTGTGTTGATTGCTCTGGTTAGACTAAATTATAGATATTACACTTCAAACGCATTGTCTTTTATCTCCACACCATGAACATAGGGTGCTAGTTGTCATATTACACTGGTACAATACACATAATAGAACAATGTAAAGCTCTAACAAGCTATACAAACAGTTAATTGTCATGAATAGTTAATTGTTCACTCTCAGTCTGATGTATATTGCACACAAAACTGGCATTCACTTTCTTTAATAGACAAAGATCCAAGCTGATAATCTGATCAAATAAATAATATTTCCACTTTGGTTTCTCACATAAACCCAAACTTAAATAACATGTTAAATGATCTGGTGAAATAAGCGAGTCTTCAATCTTAAACTGACGTAGACTAAAACTGAAATACTGACATTTTCCATCTTTTAACATTTAATTCTATTTTGGTATATCAAAATATGCAAATGCCCCTACAAATGCAAAAAATCTGGTCTGTGAGTTCCCATCTATTGTTGGATCCACTACATAGAGCATTGTGTGGTCAGACTGGTTGTGGGTAACAGGTGATGTTTCCTGTGTTTGGGAGAATTTTACAGAAATCTTTCTGTCAAGATGGAGGGAAAATTAAGGAATAGAACAGTCTCTGTGGTGGAAGAGACAGCCTGAGGGAGTGGCCCGTGACTATTTGCGTACCCTGCAGAGTATATTTACCCAAAACATAAAAATGGGTGCAAGTGGGTGACATTTTACAGTTTTGATGAAGACTGGAATCGGTCTTTTACTGCGTTACTCTATTGAAAAGCCAGCAAAAATCATGTTTACAGTGATTCACATTCTGTTGAAGTGTGTGGGGCAAGGCACTGCACCAGGATAAACAATAAAATAAATACTTAAAAATATATACACAAAACTATATACCATTATACTTGTTAGCATAACACTAGTGGCTTATTAACATTGTAGATATATACAATAATTCTATGTCATGACTATGTACAGTAAACCCTCTAATTTTCCCACAGTATGTGATATATACTAGAAATTGACATGACGTAACTGTAATGTAACACTATAATGTAACATACTGTTTACATAAAAACACCCACGGGAGGTTATTCTAAGTCCAACAGCTAAACAGACTTTACAGTTGGCTGTCAGTAGAGTCAGTAGACTTCTCCTAATTGGTCAACTGGGCACAGCCAATAGTTTAAAAATAACCAAACTCATCAGGCTATCGCTTTTGAAAAACATAAGACTTAGCCTAACTGGATGTCAATAAAATAAAAAATAGCTGCTTTCAATGCGTTAAAAATGACTGCAACATTAGGAACATTAGTGCAAATGCTACTGGCTGACTCGACAGCAGTGCATGTCCTTCAAGGACCTCTTCTATAAACGTGTCATTACAGAAAACACCCCGGCCACTGAGCTTAAATTAAAGCTGTAACTACTGGGGTTTCCAGGAAAAATGTGCCATTGACCCGATACTCACTCACATAGAGCTCCACACTGAACACTCCCAAAACATCTGCACACACACTGTTTATACAACGGTGTAAGACGCGCTCCTAATATGGTGAGGAGTGAAAGTCATAAAAATAAGACACACCCTGACGTTCTGGAGATGTTCACTAATATAGTACAGAATATCAAGTGTTTGTCATTTCATTTGGTTGTAATTGTTTGCGAATAATTATTTTAGTCAGGCACATTCATTTCACTTAAAGCCATTTAGATTTGACCTCTGGGTAACAGGAAGTCCTCCATCTATGCGATGTCGTGGGAGTGTGGAGGTATGGCTGTAGGGGAATAAGGGGTAATGTTCTTGTGGCTAATATATTATGGAGACATCATTAAGGTAATAATTTAAATTAATTAGCTGCCAATCCAAAGTTTTTGTATGTCTGTGGGCACTATGACAATTGTTATAAGATGAAAAAAAATCCTAATGTCTTAAAATTAGGCTTTATTTTTTTCTGGTAATTTAACATTTTTGCTGTTAGGGTGAAATGTAACCAGGAAATGCTTTTGTGGGAATGGCTTAAATAAATTTGTGATTAAAGCAAAATCACCAGTAGCTCATTTAGTCCCGCACTGCTCAGAGCCGATAGCAGATAATGACACACACAGACAGGAAGTGTGAGACATAATGCTGGAAGAGGTGGGCGTGAAGCCCGTGTGAGCAAAAAGAGGGGAAATGTCAGATCCCATTTTGAAATTAGTCATAATTAGTCATAAGTCAAAATGTTTATCCTCAGATTAGACTGTACACATTCTGTACACATGTTTGTTATTTGCACATGTGGAAGTTGTGTGTTAGCTGGTATTAAAGAAAACATATGGCAAGTGACAGGACCTGATTGAACAGCTAAAACCTTGTGTGCTCACACAATTATACCTGTTGTATAGAAATGTTGTATTCATAGTGATGGATGTTGTTTTGTGACAGACTTCCTGTTTCATGTTTTTAATAAAATCATAAAGCTATGGCAGAATTCAGGTTCCTTATCAAGGGAACTCAACACTGCATCTAGTTTGATGCTATGGGGAATGTCAGCGATGTGACCAGTGTCTAAATATCATGTCTAATGAGAGATGTCACATTGCATTGACATCTAAAAACATGAAATTGCCATAACTTGGTATTGTTGAATCATGCCTCCACCACTAGATGGCATAAGAGAATCAGGCCCCTCACACTCAGCGATAACCCTCATAATATATATATATATATATATATGCACCATATATATGCACCATATATATGCACCATGTTCCCTTTAGCCATCATCTATTGGTTTGCGTCCCAGTTCACATACTATCCATCCTAAATAGTATGCAAAATTAAAATGAGTATATCCCAAATCGTAGTATGTTGAAATGAGTATCCTTGGTCTGCTACTGTACTTCAGTGAAAATTGGAAGAGCAGATCCATGAACACTGTAATAGCAGATATCACCCACAATTCATTATGAGAGGAGTTTAGTGATGCAATACATACACAACACATATTTTTAGGGCATAGTATAGGTAGGCAAATTGGGACGCACAATGGATTTGTGTGTATTCTTGCTCTCGCCTGTGACTTTCTCTTATCTTCAATTGTCAGTTGATATTATTAGTCACTGGAATGTCTCTCCCTGTTGGGCTCCACCCCTCTAGCTAATTGTTCTCTTCTGTTCATTCATTAGACTTGCCCATCTAACACCAAAAGAT
>JAZGTI010009075.1:0-19305 GCA_036877585.1 Botia kubotai | reverse complement strand
GTACTAAATAGAGCTGGCGGGAAAACATCCTGAAGTAAAGCTCAGCCAATTTCATGGTGCTATACTTCCAAATTCAGGGCTGAAATTGAATTATGAAATTGTTTATAATATAAGTGCAAAGAACTAGCAAGGCTCCAGGTAGGACAGAGCTTGGATCACCTCAAGTAGTGCTGTGCATGAACAATCAGACCTTTCACAGTAAAACTGAACCCAGTCAAACTGCTGAGTGGCAGAAGTCTCGCAGACAATCAAAATGAATCGATATCTCATAACAGATGCCAGAAGTGTGATGCACTCTTTCATCCCTTAGGTAGCATTAAAAGGAGACAAAGCAGATCAGCTACAAACATACAAACATACACACACACACACACACACATTTCGAGCAAACAAGTGAATCAGATATGCAGAAGAGTTATTTTCTGGGTTACTGCAGGAATAAAGTCCTGCTAATTGTAAAATGACCTTTCATACAAACAAACATGTTTTTAATGGTCAGACAAGTGTGTGCCAACAGAGCAGGATTAAAAAAAACAAACAAATTTATGCTAAATAAAAACAACATTATAAAGTTACTATACAAATTTTTATGATGTAGATTTTATGTATTTCCACTATACTTCTGAAAATGTATATATATTACTTTAAGTAATATACAGTTACATTTACAGTTACAGCATTTTTTTACTGGCTTTTTGTCGGGGCTGAGGGAAAACACTATCCCTGCGCTCTGATTGGCTGAGCTCCATGAGAATGGCTTCTTGAGGGTTATGGTCTTTATTTGTCATGCTGGTCAGCTCCGTTTGAAGTCACAATGTGGTATAATGCTGTAAAGGCAGAATGCCATCAAGTGGTCAAGGCAACCACCAAAACAACCGATGTTTTTTGTCAACAGGTTTTAAAAAAGGCAAAACCCTAGCTGATGCTAAGACTACACTGAAGAAATAAGTGCCGTGGGAAAGACAAAAAGCATATGTAATTAATTCGAAAAGATACAAGTCCGGGATGCTGTAATTAATTCTAAAAGAAAGTCTGGGATGCTTGCAGACGCATGTTTTTGTTCAGACCAAATGAATTAGGATTTCAGTCTGAAAGAGATTATAAGCAGAGAAACACGGTCACACAAATTACTGCTGTGTTACAGACCATCATTACAACTAAAGGTATTTAATTGTGAACTGTGCGAACTCTGTGTGATAAACAAGTACCTCTGTCCTGTGGAAATCAATGAAGGATCTATTTCCAAACTGTGCTTATAATAATCCTCCACAGTATATAACTGATACAGACTCACAATCCCTGTGATGGAAACCAAACCTGTGGTAATGAAGACAAAGCTCCCTCTGTTAACATCTGCCTCCAGCACAGCTGATGAACAACTTGTTGTTTTCTTAAAAACATCCCGTGCATCTTTCATCCCCAACGATTTAAGATGTGCTCCTGTGAGGCATATCTGTTACCCCCAGAAACTATAAAGTTTCATTTATGAAAATTGCTGCTGAAAAAGAGGGTACTAATCGGCCCTCGATTCATGAATATTGAACTACTTGGTGCGGAACTAAATGGAAAATGCAGAGACGATTTGCATTTGAACCCGAGTTCAATACTTTACAAATATCCTGCTGGGCCTTCAGGAGTTTATAATCACAGCGGTTATTTTCCAAAAGCCACCTCTTCATTCCTAAAATGTCAGCTGTCAACATTTGTTAATGCTAAATTTGAGTCAGAACGGTTAAAAGGCAAACCATTTTGAATTTGAAACTGTGAAATGATTTATAATGGCCTTCATTTAAATAGTATCCAACACACCGAGAATAACAATCATTGGCACAAATTAGGTTGCTTGCATTTAAAGCCAAAAATGGACTAAAAATCAAAATGAAGGTAGATCACTGTAACCACACATTTGTTTAGTTTTATTGGCTTATCCTTTCTTTTCAGGTATGTTGGTTTATGGTAGATTATCAAGATCAAAGATCAAAAGATTAAAGGGTTCATTAACTAAGATTAATTCCGTTACCCACAACTAGATGACAATGACCAATTTGAGCACTGAAAAACACATCCAACACATTAATACTCAGACACAACATGGTATTTAGCCCAACTTGGTAACATCTTACCAAGGCCCTTAAGGACAGACATGGTGATGATGTCACTATACTACACACTTTAAATGTTCATTCCACCAGGCTGTGGTTGGTAAAAGTGAACATCTGAAGTTTAGACTTGGGGAAGTGCCTCCAACCCTCCCAATTTAGATTCTCTTTTTGGCATGCTGGGTCCCGTCTCCATGCCCTGCTTTCATCTTCCTCCCCTCCACCTCTATTTATAAAACCCTGCACATTTCTTATCCGTTTCCCCGGTCATTTTTCACCATAGCCTTGTCAATTATTCACACACTCTTCTACATATTGAACATGTTTCCCTTTCTTCACATTAATATTTAAGGCTTCATCCCTCCTTTAGGACATCTTATAAAATCAAATCAAAGTGACATTAATTTTTTTAGCATTGGTCTCATAGTGAAATTAGGCTCTAATGCTGCTGGAAAGCACCATTATGACTTTCTATTAAAAAATGATTGACAAACAGATGAGATGAACAAATCCAGTTTGTTTGAAATATGAATATCAAATGGATTTAGGTTAATTAGCACTGGCAATTGCTTTGATGTCAGAATCATCAAATGATTTGGTCTTGTTTGTTTTTTGGGTTGAAATAGTGGGACAATGTGGTAAATGGTCAATACAATGCGGCAGACATGAACTAATCTACACAATCAGCTTGATGTTACAAAACAAAGAAGGAATCAATGACCATTAAATGGCAGTCAGCTGGAACCAGAAATCGTGTCAGCCAGATTCAACTAAAGCCATTTTTACTTAATGCTACAATTGATTCTGCAACTTCATAATCGATCAAATTGAGATATGGCTTTGATACACTCAGTGAGAAGCAAAGTGCCCCTGCACCCATCCAAAATTTATATCCAGCTTTGACTACATTTCAGCATTTGCTCAATATGCGAGCTAATGATAGATCTATGGCAGCAGAATCAGAATTGCTTGTCCTCAAGCAAACATGATCAAGAAAAGAAAACTAAATTACAAGCCACTCAATTCAACACAGGCGAATTCGTGAAACATTATTCTAAGAAAAGCAAATTGTGTTTTTACATGGGAAGCTTCTACGAAAAGATATGTGTTTCTCAAATCCTCCTAGAGGTGAGCAGTAATGAGTTTTAAGATGAGCCACAGCTGTGAGCTCTCAAACACATTTGGGTCACAAATGGTTATCTTTTCCTCTGTGATATTGATAAAGGCAGGCAATTGTTGCTGGGAGTTATAAAGGATTAAGATATCCTGTCAGACAATTGCAATGGTGATGCATTACAACCAAAGTGCATGATAAGGACCTGCTCATCAAAGTTTTTATAATGGTGTAAGACATTTGCAATGGTAATGAATCACAACAAAAGTGCACAATAAGGACCCATTTAAATAAGATTTATGACATCTCATGAAATCTGTTTATTTATGTTATGTTTATTACTGTGGCTAGAAAGGGGGGTTCTTTTAACTGTACGGGCAACTTTAGCAACGCTCTTTTTTGCTGGTAAGAGGGATGCTAAAATATATAAAAAGGTTCAATCAAAATGCAGAAAAAATGGAAATCTTTAATTTATTGTATTATAAATGATAAAAAGCATGTGATCAATTTAATGCACACAACATTTCCCTAGAGGAACTGGAAGAAATTCATTTGGACTAAAAGTAGCGGCAACTGTAGCAACCTTTTATAAATAAAGGTAAATTAATCTGGATTAAGCACAGAGAGTTAAATAATCTCATACAGTGTGATGCAACACCCTCTTACTGCCTGATCCAATATTACCATCTAAATTCAGAAAAGGGCTCATCAAATTATATTAGGACATTAACAGCGCCAGAATAAAATTCTAAAACAAAAGCTGCTGTAGTAAACGTTATGGTATGTATTTAGCCCTACTGCCAAACAACCTTTACGTACTATATGACCATAGGCTGTCCACCTTATGTAAATAAATGCAACGATTAAATGCTAACAGATAATAATTGTATTACAGCCTCTATATTTTCGCATCAGAATCACATATTGCGCCACGCCTTATAGTATCGCGTAATACCCGAGCAGGTGCGCAAGATAGGGCATCATGACGCATTCATCCGTTTCTGAAAGTGCGGACAACACCAGCGACTGTCACACTTTACGCGTCATGATGCCAGTATAACTGTAAAGAATGGCGAGCTGACATATAAACATATATGAAAGTTATACTATTTTCAAATACTAGTGCGCAAAAGAACAGCAATTAAGTTATGCTTGATATTCCAGATATCTCATGTCACAAGAGCGCGAAAAATATCCTTTGTAAAGGTTTTGATGGGAGGAACTGTTGTGTCTTAATCTGGCGAGATGAAAAGGACGCATCATCGCTCTTAACCCGAGGACAGTCCTACAGCTATCTTTACGTGACGACGGGGAAAATAACTATTTCATACATTTATGCTACGTACAGCTTGATCGTTAGACAGTGTCGCGCATAGCTCTTATATTCCAACAAGAGATGAACAGCAAAAAACATCTTCCGTGTGTGACATTCCCTAACTGATATCACATAATATAAGGGCTATGATGTGTCGTAGTCTTTGAAAAAAAGAATTGTAATTAAACAAATAACCTTTGCGCTATTACCAAACCTACATATAATCAGACTTGAAACCTATAACGTTACACAACTCATCATTTTAGTCACAGTGTTCACTGTGATACGTACAGTATAATAAACCCGCTTTTCTTTCGTTATGTATTTTGTTTATTTAAAGCAGAGATATACTGGCGCATCCTTATATACACAATCAATAAGCAGGCGAATGATTGTGGCGCATGAGACCACCAGATGTACTTCATCTAACTCTTGTGGATTTCTCCATTGCATGTTTGAAACACGGGGAGTGGTCGGACTGGCTTGTCATTAATGTATTTGCCGTTCCCAGACGACATGATAGACGGCACAAGTCCTTCATGCTCTGCCTTTGGGACGTTATCACGGAGCTTTCATATACAAAGCCAGCTATGAATTATTGGCGCGACTGCCTTAATGTTAAACTGTGGTTTATATGTGCAATGACGACTATGATTAGTACGCACTATTTTGTTAATATATAGATATATAAAATACGTTTTAATGAGGTGGACTGTAATAAATGCAAAAAAACTTGCATTTTATTTATTACTACTGAAATATGAATGTGCCACCCAGTAAATATTACTCATATTTAAGAGTCCCTGATTCATACAGGTATAGACAGAGTAATTTTCCATTCTAATAAATAAAAATGCAGTGTTGGGATGGCTTCATTCAGTGATTAACATAATATTCTGCTAGTGTTTGTGGTATCAATCTGTCTGCCTGGATAATCGCCTCACCAACACTCCCCACCACATCAGAGCTGCACATATATTATTGGCAAAAGTGAAACCAGCAAGAACCAGAAAGAAAGTATCAAACTCACGTGTTTTGCGGCTGACATGGGTTCGACCAGGCGTGGTCACGTGCCTCTCAGTGGATGACTGCTCTCTGGTCCACATTTGGGTGGAGTCATTTAAAACAGCAGGGTTAGAGGGAGAAGGGCTAGAGGTGGATGTTTGGACAGTAGATGTGGTAGAGGCCACGGTGGTTGTAAGGGTGGGATTACGCGTGACAAAGCGTGTATTGGGGCTCTTCTGTGTCACCTGGCTGCCTGATGCCCCGTTACCTCTAGGGGGTATGTTTGGGGGAGTTCCTGTTCGAGTTCTGCTCCGCACCACAGTGGTGACAGTGGGGCTGATGGAGCTAACCCCTCCAATAGTAGTGGTGGTGTCAGATCCCTTAGGAAAAGTGCTTGGTTTGGACAGAAAGATGGGGTCTTGGCCCATCCCCTTGGCATCCACCAAGTCTGTAGGCACATAGTCCTTCACAGAACCCACTACAATCCATTTCAGTAGCATCAGGCTAAGCCCCAGACCTATAAATCCGATGATGAGTGGAACCACGCAGAGCCAGGTCTGCTGACGAGGCCAGAGGGCACATGTCCCACACCTTAGGGGCCCACCACGTGCAGGGGCCTGGGCTTGTTCGCGTCCACCAGAGCCCCCCCTTCCCTCTGGCTCCTCCAGCACCATAGAGTTCATTGTTCCAGAGCAGTCACTCATCTTGCCTGTGGCACAGAAAGGGTTAACCCCAAGGCCGGACACTCAACAGACAACATGGGCAACACAATGCAAAACACCGGGCAGTAATGCTAGACATCGAAAATGAAAATAATGACAGAAGAACACTGGAAATCCTTACAAATATAGAAAGGCTGACATCCCTTGAATCACATCCATACACCGCCACAAGCTAACACGCACACACGCACTCACAATCAGACATGCACATACACCCAATAGAATCCTGGAGGTAGAGGACTCAGAATCCAGTAGGGGACAGTCTTTTTGTCCAGTTCCACTCTCGATCACTAATATGTCCAGGTGACTTCCAGATCGCAGCTTGACAGGAGAAAATCAAATCAGCAAATGTTAAATAAAGGTGCCAAGCAGAAGATGGGATAGAAAAGGGAGGAGTAAAATCATCTGCATGTTGACTCCGAGCAGCAGCCGTTGCAGTAGCACTTTCTCCTATCAGATCATCAAATGCCTCTGTTGCAGATGACACCGCGATTAGAGTTATTTTCCAATCTCATCCTTTCATTGAGGCTTGTTATATATTTGAACAAGGAGTTGAGCAAAAGTTAAACCATAAAACACCGTTTCTTCCTCTCTGCCTCTTTCGATCTTGTGAATTCCTTTTCAAGACCTCGAGTCAGCTATACACAGCTGAGTCAGCTATACACATCCCAAAAAGCTGGTCCCTTCAGGGAGAGGGACTCTGCACTGACCGTGATGCAATATGTCCCCTTCCACGACAGAATCTGCAGATTTATAGCATCCTTATGGGAGCAGGGCTCTGCAGAACGAACAGAGTACATGCAAGTGATACTCCAGCTTAGACCCAGAAAAGGAAACAGTGGCAGGTATCAGAGTTTCCAGGGAATGCGGAATCCAGAAGGATGACGGTGGATGGTATTGTTGTCAAATCCGTTAGTGGTGTAAATCCCTTCTTGCGGCTGACAAACCGGACACCGCACAGCAAGCCGTCAATAACGTGCGGAGCAGCAAGCGTACACTCAGCCCCATCTACATTCCACCACTGCGAGAGCACAAGAGAGAATGAGAGAGAGAGAGAGAGGGAGAGGGAGAGGGAGAGGGAGGAGAGAGACTGTGGGAGGAGTGAGCTTGTCGAAGACAGGCGGAAAGAGAAAAATATGGCTTATTACAGCATGCAGTTCTTCCACAAGACAAAATCCATCCAACCCTTATTCCGGTTCTGTTTGCATTTTGTTTGTTTTTTCTGTTTGATGCTCTCTCCTAGGGCTGCCATTTGTGAATAGTGCGGACTAGCGTGTGTTCCTGCTCTAATCTCCTGTGGGATTTTGCCACGGCTCCAGCCTTACTGTGCCTACGACACTGCAGCCAGACACATCCACAGACAGCTTTCTGCTCTCCCCTAGTGCTCATGCCAGGAAAGAGAGAAAGAGAGAGAGCGAGAGAGATGGAGAGATAGAGGCACTGCACCTGCTCTCTTCACAAGAACATTCCCCACCCCTTCAGAGAGACAGAGAGAGAGAGAGAGAGAGAGAGGGAGAGAGGGAGGGAGACAGAGAGAGAGAGAGAGAGAGAGAGAGAGGGAAAAGAGAGAAGGAGAGAGACATCCATCACACATAAAAGAGGGAGAGGAGAAATAAGGAAAGATAAGTATAAGAGTTGAGGAAGAATTCACAGCAGGATGAGATAGAAAAATAGAGCAGCAAAGGGCAAGAAAGAGAGAAAGACAAGATACGAGAGAAAAATGAAGAGATTCATGTCAGTGCTCTGCGGTATTAGCAGAGAAAGAGATTACTGACTGCTGTAAACAAAGTGAGTCTCAGCATCTCGCTTTCAGAACTGTCAGTCACAACCAACCCTTTTTTTAGGACAAGAGAAGGATAAGGGAAAAGAAACTAAGCTAACATATTGGATGCCAGTCAGAAGTTGGGATGTTTAAGGGTGGCATTTAAAACAAAAATTGTAGGTCCTATTTTGTTAATCAGATCTATAAGATTACAACATATTAAAAAGCAAGGATAACTCACTTTTACTTAAAATAGAGATACAATAGTAACCACCCAGCAATGCCTTAGCAACCACCCAGAACAAATAGCAGCTGCCTAGCAATCAGCCACAACACTTTTTAGAAATGTACTTATCTAGTTTTCTGTAAACTTTAACAAATTAATAGCAATAAAAATAATTTTTAAACTCTAAAAACAATTCATAATGTATTCAAAAAAAGATGCAAAATGAACCACACAGGTGTTGAACAGTTTTTGAATTTCTAATTATGCTCTGAATTCACAAAAAAGTTTTACTTGTCTACTAAACCATATGTTTTAATTGTACTTTTGTCATTTTTTTGATGATGCTCTACCTTCTGATCTACCTTTTCACCACCGGCAGCACAGACGGCCTGCTGCTACTCCAGCGTTTCTCATTTCAACAATGACTTCATTCCACCGACAAGTGCAGAGAAACGCGTTTAATGGTTTGCGCAATATCTATAAAGGAACGTTTTATCACATAAGCTGGATCAAGTATTTTGTCAAAAAATCAAGCAATATGACCAATAAGAAAAAGGAACTGACAGATTGAGACACATATGTGTTCTTTATTACCAAATAAAAAAACCTCAAAGATGAAAAATTTTAAATTCATTTACTCACCCTCATGTCATTACCACCCTGTGTTATTTCATTTTATGAAACATAAAAGGAAATGATAAGCACAGCGTGTTTTCTTCTATAAAAAATGTTTTAATGGTTTATACTGCCAATGTCCAAAAAGAAGAATAGATTACAGAATAACAGCAAAAATAATAATTTAGGTTATTTTCTGACAATGGCTCACAGCTTTTCTAACAATGTCATCTCACCTAATTATACACTGTTAGTAAAGGTCATTTAAACAGTGAGTTCACCCAAAAACGGTGACAAAATGTTCCAAACGTGTCTCCAAATCACTTATTTACTTGACCCAGCTTTAAATTGTATGCTTTAACACACTATTCCCTTAAGATTATTCTGCTAAAGGCTTATTTCCTTAGTTTCAGTCTATGCTTGGCTGGTAAGAGTAAAGAGAATGTTTTCTCATCAGGCATGTATCTAAATTAATGCTGCCCATTAATGACTGACAGAGCTGCATGTGTTTGTACCTCTGTGACTTTCTACGCACCAACCTGCCAGTTTGTATCAACTCAACGATTAAATCATTCCTTCTAATGCATGTGTAGTTATACACTCACACACAAACATCTAAACAAAATATGAAAACTATATTCTGTAGCATGCTGGAATGTACACAGGTAGGCCAAGGAGGTAATAACTGCTGGTGAAGAGAAACATTTTAAATATCTAAAGTACTTTAAAGTTACCACATGACAGGGTTAAAAACTACCTGGGTTAGTTTTTAGTAAATTTCAGAGAGTAAAATTTGTACAGGAAGTTGTCAATTGTTTAATATTCTTTATTTTTAGTGTTTAGAACACCAACAACAACTATTTACTGCTAAGATACATTTTTAAAATGTATTAATAATTTTTCATGTAACTTAGCTGTAATCATTTGCGGTCTACTGTTTGTTAGTGTCTGACATATGTTAGTGTTTTTAAATGTTTAGAGAAAACACCCTTTACCATCTGTCTCTCTGCACACTTCATCCTTTCACTGACACCAATTATATGTCCTCCCTGTTCTGTGTTATAAACCCTGAAGCTGTACGCCCACACGTGCCTGGTCCTGAGGCTGTGGAGGAAGCGGTAAGCGCTTTTTCTGTCAGGCACTCCTGGGAGCATGTAAAAGCCGAGGTCTCTCTGTCCTAAGAAAACACCAGAAAACATAAAAACACATCTGCATGGCACTCAAGCAGAAAGAACCAAAATCGAGAGCGCGAGAGAAAGGTCGAAGCTCGGGCAGGACTCAAGAGAGCAAAGGTCAGCTCTAATCATCTGTCAAAATCAATTTTCTACCTTGGCTTTTAAATACACATCTGAAAGTAGAGGAGAAACCTTCTCAACAATCTCCTGTACCCATATTACCGCAGCTGAAGATTTTATCAATACTGCTCTGTGCGGCATCATGATGCCTGATGCACTGAAGGCTCATTAAAGATCACCAAAGTCATCTCCTCAGAGCTAGTAAGCATACACAAGGATAAGCAGATATTACTGTCAAACAGATCGCAAATCCACATACAACTGATCCAATAGAGATCACTGCTGATCTCCATACACTGCCAGCCAGGCAGATTATGAGACGCATGGCTGTCCAGATGAGTGAGGGTATGTGTTATGCTGAAGGTGATTAGGCCATGAATAAATGTGAAGGGGTCACAGATGTAAAATCACACAGTGAAGATGAAGGATTAGAGCTAGTCGACACAGCTTTGAAAAGGTCATTCATTCAATGCTGTGACATTTTCTGCTACAGAATGACAAAACATTACAAAGGTGGAGTCACTGGCAGGTACCAGTCAAGGAAATTAATAAAGAGGATTTGTGATTTTGTTAAAAATGACTGTAAAACATGTTAAGGTTAGCAGGTTAACAACGTGACTGATAAATACAACAATTAAACTAGACTCCCAACTGAAGTTCAGGAGTGAACTGTACCATTGCATCAAGCAAACATAATTTTTTGGGTGGACATGGCTTGCAATCAGATTTACCCAAACAGACAAGCACTCTTTTCCATCAAGAGAGATTAAGAAGTTTTTAAAACAGAGCTAGGCTTAAAAGCACAGACAGGCCCTGGTAATAACCTGGTAACACAGGAAGCAGGGCTGAGGAATGCAGACTTATGTGCAAAGTCATGTTATTTATACCACAATGAAATGATGTATTAAACTATTTTAGTTGTCATACAATGTACTAATGGAAGCTTTTGGCCATAACCTAACAAAGTCAATGTTCTCAGCCAAGCAGATCATTCATTGCCGTTTCTATTGTGCCTCTTCCATGTATTGCACAATGGCTTTATTTTTAAATAAGTAATTATATAATTTTCTTTTCTATGTTGGAAGTAGGATGTTACAAAAGTGTTTAGGCTGGTTTGTGCATTTGTGTCCCTACTTTGTATTGACCTAAATTTGTGCATCAATCTTCAAGGACAGGATGTCCAAAGCTTCACATGATCAGAGGAGATAACTCAATGTTTCACCCCCGCTGAGAGAGACAACATTGTCAAGCATGAGCACTTTTATACCAGAATATCACCACACAATATCACCGCAATTCTCTTGTTTTGTGTGTGAACAGAAAGCATGTGCAGATGTAATCAGGTGTTGATGAGTTATATATATAGTGGCTTGTTCTTAACAATAATTTAAACTATAAAGACACCTGAACAAAGTCACCCTGATCAAGATAATTGCCTTCATATTGCACACGGTTCTTTAGATTATAGAGCCATTTAAATTTGTGCAGAAAATAGCTAGAGTGAATTCAGGCAAACTGAGCCCGTTTTGACATTTAAGATGGCTGTCATAAAAAGTGGCCTTATTTACCTGAATTCACCCTACTGATATTCAAGCATGACTTATGCCATAAAAATCAAGGCGAGTGATTGTGTGAGTTCACAGGGAGCCATTTTGGGGCATCTTTGGATGGAAGAAGCACCAACAAGGATAGGATTTAAATGTTTGGAGTCTGACATGTTACGCAAACAAGAGTACAAGCAACGGTGTAAAGTAAGCGCAACATTTAAGCAGAGACAGAGATAACAGAAGTAAATGTGTAAAATATAAACATACAATATGAAATATAGGTGCAGATGCTCCAATTAGCCCTGTTGACTCAATAACCACTAGCCTAAAAGACTGCAGTGCCCAAAAGAGGATGTGCTGCACAAAAAGACTTCCTGAGAACAGCCACTGAGAGCCTATCAGCTTGTATAAGCTAAATTAAGTAGCTTATAATTTGCGGCCCAGAAGAAGCCATTACTGAAAACAAAAAACAAGCCAAAAAGAATAATTTAAACCCAGTTGAGATGTGCTTTTGATTTGACATGATAGCATAAAATTATACAGTTATATTTTTATTCAATGACAGACATAAATAAATAAACACACTTTTGTTGGAGTTTGGCATATGATGTACATTGATTGGTTGAACAATTTAATCTATTCTTACTGATGTTTTCAAGACTATTACAAATCCTATGTCAGTTAGTTTATAAACACAAGCACAAAGAGTGTAACATTTAGTGATGCAGCCTTGTCCTTATAGGGCAGGAACATCTAAAAACCAGCCTCATACTCTCTTACACTGACCCTGGACCCCAGGCCAATATTATTATTAGTTTATTATTGTTTATCAACACAACGATACTTGATTTAACACATTTTGCACTTCCTGTTCGACTGTGTAGCTGAATAACCCCACTTAGTTTTTTCTAATTTACAGCTCTGTCACAGAATCTTACTACAAACACACACACACACACACACACACACACAGTTCACAGTGTAATGTGTCTAATTTTATATCCTTGTGAAGCTTCCATTATTTCAGACACCATATTCTATATTCTATTCTATTCTGTTTAGTGCCTTATCTCATACTGCTGCGTCTTTATTCTCATAATATCACTCCTTTATGCATAAAATCGTAAGCTTTCATTCTCATAAAAGGCCTATAACGACATTGTTCACAAAGCATTATGGCTGTATTTTTGAAATTTTAATGGGCCACTAAAACACCACCATCATTTTCATTCATGAGTGCACCCCCCCATTTTCCAATGTACAAAACATATAAATTAACAAACAATTTTGTACAGTGATGCATGTCAGTGAGCTGCAGTGCTAATGCCAACAGTTCATTATGTATTGATATGTTCTACTTGATTTCTCTCCCTCTCTCTCTCTGTCAGTACGCATCCTCTCCATGTGTAATGTCTTAGAAAGGATTGTAAGGAGGACACACGGGTGACCTCACTGGATGATGTAAAGCACTTCTATGCTTTGATCTTTTGGGCGGTCTGTGGAAAAAAAAAGGAAAAAATAAAAAATAAAGTGACAGAAATGTTTCATTGTGGACTTAAAACACAAGAAAAGTACTTATGAAACTTCACATAATCTGTTAAGAGACTTTTACTGTCCCTCAGTTGGCCTCATTTTTTCTCTTGTTTCTGTTCACCTCATATTAAAGGATTAGTTCACCCAAAAAGGAAAATACTTCTGTATGTGAATTTCTTTCTGTAGACCACAAAAGACTTTTCCATACAAAACAGTTCGTCCACAGTTCACACACTACAAAAAGTACAAAAAAATCTGAACCACAAAAAGAAGTTATGACCATACCACGAATGCTCTATCAGATTCTGAAGCCAGGTAGATATAGAATAGCTATCTAAGAGAGATACATTGACATATAGATATATAGATAGATATAGAATATACATTTTTTCTACTGAATGCACACCAGTTGATTTGGTACACACAATGGACCAATCTGGTTCTCATGACAATTCACTGACTCAATGAGTCACATTGTTCCTTTAGTTCTTTAGTTAACAGCTTACCAGGGGAAGGTTATCAGTGAATAAGCAATTTTTCACATTTCTTAAAGCTACTATATAGCTGCTAAAGACTTGGAATAAATCCCACTAGTCTTATTGTGATTATTCATGTCATTTATGGTGATTTTTAGTCCTTTGAGCTGTGGTTCCGGCATAGTTACTGCGGACTGTAAAGAACTTTAATTTTCTTCTCTTGATTACAGGACTGTGTATATCATAAGTCTAAGATCTGCAACCGACAGAATTTCCTTTAGGTTTTAGTAATGCCTGTTTTTTTTCAGCACGGAGAGTAAAGGCCACAGATGTGTTTGTGCACAAGGTGAATGACGCTTTTCACATATTAAGAGGACAAATGGAATGAATGTCGTAATGTCTCAAGGTTGGCAAGGCATAAATCAGCTTCATGTGTATTTAGAGTGTGAGATTCCAGCGGTCTTTTTGTGTTGGCAAAACAGACCGAAAAACAAATATGTGAACCTCACTATGAATGAGATTTACTGAGAATTAAGGTGATAAGACAGACAAAGAGACAGACAGATAAATAGACTGAGAGATAGACAGACAGATAAACAGACAAAGAGACAGACAGATATTGTAGAACGATACAAAGATAGATTTATTCTCAGTCAAGTTTAGCTTTGTTTGTTGGTTCTGTTTGTTCTAGAAAGGAAATATTTTGGCAAAGGAAGAGAATAGTCTTTGAGCACAATTCAGCGCCAAGCAAAGTTCACCTCCCTCTGTTAAACTGTTTAAATATGAATAAGCTTTTATATATTTCTATTCGGTCTGTTCAGACCTGGGTTTTTGCCATCATCTATCACTCCATTCTCCTCATCACTTACTCGCTCATTCATTCAGTAACTTACCCTCTTGCTCTCTCACTCACCAACTTGCTGTCTCGCTCACTCGTTCAATCATTCACTCACTCACTCACTCACTCACTTAGAAATGATTCACTCACTCCTCCATGTTTAGTCTTGGATTCACACGGTGACTGCGGAACATAAGAAACTCCCACATCTCCTAACTATTGCTGTCTCCAGCTGAGCAGCATGCTGAGGCTGCTAGGCAGTGTCACCTGCAGACCTGCTCATTAGCAGGAGCTACACACATTTACACACACAAAAACACACACACACGTTTACTTACCTGTCTAAATGGGGACAATCCATAGACTTCTATTGTTTTTTAATACAATAGACGTTTTCTAGAACCACACACACACAGATCATGTGGTAAAGTACACAGTCTCTCACATTCTTGATGCACATATGCACAATATTCAGACAATAATGAAACATATTGGAGGATGTCTTAAAAAAAACACTCCAAGCTTACGTAAGCAGCAAAAGCAAATGAAATGATCCGCAATAACAAGGTCAATTAGCACATACAACAAAGCGCAATTATAACCTACTGTAACATATAACATTTAAAAACTACAGTAACTCCTCACAGTCCTCAATTTGTTGGACAACACCATGTAAAATTTGGTATATAATTCATTTTAAGGAATGTACACTAATTGCAGGGTCGACTGGTCAGCGCGATATGGTGCTAAATGTATTTCACTTATATATGACTGTGATCATACTGATAGTATAGCACTGTGATTTCAGAAGCTTTTTAGTTTCTGGATGAACCTCACTTAGGACTGAACTCTCAACCTTTACATTAGCAGACCAGATTCTAAACCATTAGGCTTCCACCACCGCATGCATTCCAGTTGAAATGTTCCACTCAGGGTAGAAAATTACTAACTTCTGCCACCAGCCAAACACGGATGCTTTTTGTGCAGTGCTGGGTAATTCTTCTTAATCTATCAGCCACTGTGGTGGGCGATGTGTAAAATGTCTTCGACTGGCCTTTGACATTTGAGTTTATCTTGTAGAACAGTTGAAATAAAGCCGACAAGGTGCAGTTCGTTTGGATATTCAGTGACGCTCTGCCACCCATGAGAATACAGCACACAGTAGACTGAGACCACTGTGTTTTCAAAAATGGTCTCAGTAGGCTTCATTTTAGGTCTACGCTGCAGGTTGCTTATAATGTACATTCTAGACACGAGTGACAAGTGCTCTAAGTTCACTTAATTTGACATTCATGTAGATCCACATATTATGGCTGTTTACATTATGACACAAAACAATTGTAACCTATGGTAATGGCATAGATATTAGAGCTGTCATCTATGCAGCCATTATCATTCATTCAGCCGTAAAGATAAACAATGCTTTATGTGCAAGACTTTTCTCTGTTGTGCTCTCTACTCTAAGCCTTTGCGTGCATGAGTTGTATTGCATCATATCACAAACTCTTACAGGAAATAATTCTTATTATTCTTCTGTTTTTTAGTATTTTTAGGGCAAGCATGAAACACAAATGAGATGCCACCTAAAAGAATTCCAAAGGAACGATGACTGTGAATGAACATGTTATACTTTCTTGGCCAGGAAGAGTATAAATGCAAATTGGAGTGAGATCTGTTAATAGTGAAAGTAGCATATTTGTCGATGAATGGTAACGTACTTGAAATATGACCTCTGCATTTAACCCAACCAGTGAATGGTGAACACACACACTGCAAGTTATGAACACACACACACACACCCACACGGAGCAGCGGGGAACTATCATTGCAGCAACTGGGGGAAAGGTGCCTTGCTCAAGGGCACCTCAGTTGATTCCTGCCAGCTGTGAGAATCGAACTTGCGACATTTGGTTTACAAGTCAGACTCTAACAATTGGGCCATGACTGCCTTCACTTAGTTTACTTTTTGTAACAGCAGCAGCTTGAATATCCTGCAAAAAAAATCCCTGCACAAGTTCAGAACAACATGCGAAAGAGTAAACAATAATGGATGTCATTTTTCCCTGAGATGTTCCTTGAAATATAAACTTCAGGATCCAGAGTGAGAAAAAAAAATGTCAAACAACTATAATTTAGAGGTGAAAATGACGGCTGATCCAAAACTGTCACGTCTGTCTAATTTTAGATGCTTCAGAGATGGTTTAGAATCACTGTAGACTGATCTGATCTCACCAGAGTTCTTTGGCTGTTTGACCCAACAGCAGTTCCTCTACGACTGATTTGCAGACAGAAGACATGGTTTGCATCTGAATCTACCAATGGAGCTGTGAGTGAGAGAGCGTTTCTCTTCTGATCCAAACTAGCACTGCTCCTTCGGGAGTGTACATTTCTGTTTCAACAGCTCCAGCGGTATCTTGCTCCGTCTGTCTCTTGATATAGATATATGTGTGTCTGTGTCCCCTATTCAAACAGTGGTTCTGACTCAGGAAGCTGGACTTGAACCTTATTTTCACTGATGATGGTAAACCACTCTAAATGATTTATAGTAAACTCACACTAAACTCTTATTTGCTATTTTCTGTGTCCAGCTAGCTGAGGACAATGACATCAGAATGTTGACATCCCTCAACTTCAGTACTTTTAAGACTTTGTGGACAGCAGTGAGTCATAAGAAACGCAAAATGAATTCAGACAAAGCTGCTGTTTAAATAACAGAGCAAGACATTATATACGACAACTCAACTTTTGAAAAAAGCCTGAGGAAGTCTGCGGGTGACAATGACTCATATGATAAAATATTTAGATTAGGTTAAACATTCACCAGTTAGTAGGACATCACGGAAATGATAATGACAATGTTAAACATGTTATCTTTATTCTTCCGGCATGCTATTAACTTCTCTTGCACGCTCTTGCTCGCTCTCTCTTATTAATTGGATATGCTGCACATATGCGCAGCGTATCGCTCGCTTCTGCTTGGATACGCTCAGACAGGTGAGGCAGTTATTTGCTGGACAGGCCTACATTCAGCTGCTGTCCCTGGATAATCTGGGGTCAGACTGGGCTAGAATAAAACAGAACAGCATTAAGTATCCCTAGTTAGAGGCGAATCTTGGTAGAGGCAACATATTTGTCTGGAGCAGCATGGGGCATTGGTTTATTAAAAGCTGTATATGCAGGCAGGTTTTGAATCCTGGACTAATGACAAGAATGATACCACTGGAGTAACAAATACTAAAGAGGATTTGGTGATGTTTATATATATATTTATCAGTATATTAATGGCATTTTAAAAAGCTAATTTATCTTATTCAGTTTTCTTTTTTAATTTCTTCCAGCAATTTAATATGTATATAGTACTATCAAAAGAGGGTTTCAACATAGTTAATTATGTTTTTTTAGGAATTGGAGATTCGTATATCTTACCTATGGTACTAGATTTTAAGGTTTCCTTGCCACCTAAAATAAAAATTTCCACAAAGAATATACAGTAACAGTCAGACAAAACTGATCTACATATAGCATATTGGTGTTCCTAACTGACCTATCCCTGTCCCCTTGACTTCCTGCCAGAATCTGCTCTTCCTGTCCAAGACCAGTCAATGTCACCAAAAATCACCTGCCCATCTTTAAGGCAGAACCAATTTCAAAGCAGCTTTAGAAGACCATTCGTTCCAAAAACTCTCAAAGACTTGCCTTTAGTGCACAGGCACACAGGGGAGCTCCTGGTGTCCTTTCCATTCACCCTGCTTCTCGCTCTCTCTGCAGACATTTACAGGGCCAGTAACCCCTCTGTTCCTCACCGGGCGAGTGAGAATGGCACAGTGAGAAAGATAAGGCACAGTTTCTCACTTCTCACTACTTATTCTTCCTTTCGTCTACTTCACTTCACCTCTGTCTTGCTCCCTCCTTCATCAGAAACATCACATGATTATCCACAATGCGTTCTTCATAAGTCCCACCTCTTCCCCAACATGATTTATGTATTACATAGTTTACCTGTGATTTTTAAAGCTGCCTGAGGCATTAGAACCACATTGGCAGAAGAGACATCTACCTCTGTGCCCATCACTTTAGGCAGACGAAAATAAAGCTAATAAAGGTGAGCTAGAGTGATGCCCTAATTGCCCACGGTGAGCATTTCCACACCCCAAAACTGGAGCTGAGAGAAAAAGACAATTGGAAATCTCACCGTCTGTCATACTGAGATCAAGCTAAAAGCCCAACTCAGAGCGTTTCCTGTTTATATAAACGTATTTAACCTGAGCATGCCAGTTTGTCCAGTTTTCAAGGGCAGTGAGGAACACTGTGTGTTGTAACGCCTTCTAGGTTGCTTTTCCACTAATAACATAATACATATCGTGATTTTAACTTATGACACAACAAACATCACAAAAAATAGATAACTGAAGACAGGAGAAATCCTGAGCTGTGGGGCTTGATGTACCTGACAGAACAGAGGGTGCCGTGTCTTCAAATGTGTTTATAAGTGTAATCTGGCTTTCAAGATCCTTTCACATCGTTCACACACACGTTGTGCTTTCACACTGACAGAATTTCTGCTGAGTAACAGATCGACAGCTCGAAACAGAAAAAAATTAAAGTCAATTCTATGCTACACTGAGTATTTTTTTTTATTATGGACATTTTAGAAAATGGGAGTAAGATTTATTATAAACGTAATAATTTTTTCAAATTTACATAAAATTTACATCCAAATGATAATTTACAAAGAACGATAGTGTATGTGTTAAGCTA